>VUQS01006159.1:7145-19540 GCA_015108495.1 Heterochromis multidens
CTTAAGACCTGTTGGTGGCAGTGTTGATGCTTCCAGCTTTGTGAGAAGCTGTACTTTGGTGAACCCTTGCCACACACGTGTCTGATAAATGACAGGGACAGAACAGTAAAGCCCAATACAGAATGGTGGCTTTAAACTGAATTTGATTTGGGGTTTGGAAAATATATTTATTCTATGCTGGTGAATCACAATTGGTGAGATGAAACTGCCCCTCCAGTGCAGAAACACACAAAAAGGGAATAATTAAAAAAAAAAAAAAATTCGAATCCAAGTTGATAGATTGTATTTTTGTCTAAATTCAGATCATTATTTTAGAATTTATAATCATATATTAACACTCCTGTCAAATTTACTAAACCCCACCAGTGCACACATTACACAATCCTTAAATATATCCTTTTCCATTTTTCACACTGTGTGGTGGACTGACCATCTGGATAGACATTTTCCTGGTGGGCCTGTCACCCCTTAAGTCTGCAGTGAGTCTACACTGATAAGGACAGATTAAATTCTGCTGTAGTGTTGAATGGTTGACTCAATCCAGGTATGTGTGCTGAAGAACTATAAAAAAAAACACATCTCATAAGTCCACTGTTCTCTCTCAGCCAGTTTCCCTTTCTAATTTGTTAACTGTCTTGGCTGTGCAAATTAACATTATACTGCTATGCTTTACCTTTTATAACAAGCAGGATTTTACTGACTTATCCAGAATGGGTAATTTCATGAAAGCACATAAGATTTCCTCTAAATCCTCTCCTTTACGGTTGCCCATCATTGGATTTTAATGTGCTGTGCCAGTTCAAAAATTTACTTCATGAAGTTGCTGTTTGATTTTCTGACTCCAAATAGATAAGGCATCATTAATGGATAGCCAATCTCTCTACCCAAACCTCACATACAAATGCTTGGGTGACATGACATTTTAATGCACAGGGTACCCTTTAGTTCTATTTTTAACTCAAGTGTTAACATTGATGATATTTTAACTCAAAGCTTTTTCTAACCATGCCCAAGTGGTTGTAGTGCCTAAATCTTAGAATATGTGACATATGTGACATACAGTAACATATAATTACTATGTAAGTTTTAATAAAGTAGTGTCCTGCTTCGTTCTTTTAATAGCTTTCCTATGTGTTTTTTGGATATTTCTATGCCATACTCACCACAGTAACCAGAGTACCTACAGAATAACAGCTGGGAATTGCTGACAATGTTCATGATTCAGAATGATGATTCTGATATATTAGTCTGATGAGCAGAGATTGGCATAGAGACTACCATAGCTAAATATATTCATTCTTTGTGTTTGATCTTTAATGATACACTCTGTATAAGTCACTATACAATTCTATATTCTACAGTTCTATAAACTATCCCACACCAAAGATGATATCTGGTGAGAAGAATAGGTAGAACAGAAACACCAACAAACAGGATTACAGTCAGGCCCCTGAGTATTTGGACAATGACCCAGTTTTTGTAATTTCACCACCACAGTTGATTTTAAATCAGTCACTACTGATGGTTTATTATGATTGAGGTGCAGACTTTCAGCTTTAATTCAAGTATTGCATTATTGTTCAGAAATTACAGACATTTTACATATAGTCCCCATTTTGGGAAACTCATTTAGACAAGTCAGTTGGCAGTTGACTGACAAGCAGTTTCATGACCAGGTAAGACCTGTTCCCTTCTTATTCCATAACTAATTAGGCAGGTAAAAGATCTGGAGTTCATTCACAAAAAGTGTTGTATTGGAACTTTGTATTTTGTAGCTTTTCACTGGAACTCTGAATGTGAGGTTCAAAAACCAAAATAAATCTATCAGAGATAACAAAAACATGACTAAACCTATAATCTGGTACATTCTATAAATGAAGGAATTTACTGGCCAGCTCAGCAACTCCAAAAGGCCTGAAAGACCATGAAAGACAACTAAAGTAGATGATTGCAGAATTTTTTCTTTGGTTAAGAAAAACCCCTTGACAACATAAGTCAAAAGCACTCTTGAGGAGGTAGGCGTAGCATTGTAAGAGTCTACAATCAAGAGATGCCTTCATGAACAGAAATACAGAGCTTTTACAACAAAGTGTAAACAACTGGTTACACTTAAGAGCAAGAAGGCCAGATTAGACTTTGCCAGAAAACATCTAAACAAGCCTGCACAGTTCTGAAAAAAGTATTTGGACAGATGAAACCAAGATTAACTTGTACCTGAATAATGGGAAGAGAAAAGTACAGAGAAGGAGAGAAACAGCTCATGATCCAAAGCATACAACATCATCTGCTAAACATGGTGGAGGCAGTGTTATAGCATGGGCATGTATGTCTGCTCAGATTCAGCCAAATGCTGCAAAATTAATCAGACGGCACTTACCGGTGCAAATGCGTACTGCAAAAGCAACTCCAGAGTTTCTGAAGGCAAAGAAATGGTCAAGTCAGTCACTTAATCTCAAACCAAGAGAGCATGAATTTCAATTACTGAAGACAAAACTAAAAGCAGAGAGACCCTCAAACAAGCAGCAACTCAAGGCGGCTACAGTTAAGGCCCAGCAGAAAATGGGGAAAACATAGCATTTGGTGATATCCATATGTTCCAGATGTCAAGCAGTCATTGACTGATTTTCATACAAATTAAAGAAATTCTCATATTTAAAATTATGTTAGTCTGTCCAATTACTTTTGAGCCTGTGAAAATAAGGGACTATGTATCAAAATGGCTGTAGTTCTTGAACAATTAACGCAATAAGTTTGTTAAACCCCTTACATTAGAGCTGAAAGTCTGCACTTCAATCACGTTTTGGTGTTTTGAACAACATACAAAATATTAAACATATCTGACTTTTATGTGACTTAAAATTTGTTGAAACTGTATTATTTCCTAAGCTATATATATAACAATATATACTAAAAGCCTGAACAGCTCATATTTGGAACACACATGGCATCACAGGGTTTTTCCTATGAAGATAGACAGAACTAATATCAAAAGTCATTAGAAGAGGCAATAGTTGAGGGCTACATAAAACAAACTGCCATTACCATCTTGTTTAATGGCCTGAAGCTGTTTACTAACTGAAGAGCAAAGCAGAATTAATAAAGCATCTTGTTCTTCTTCCAGGATTAAACTGGTAAGCAAACACAATTTGAATGCAAATTGCTTGGCTGGTGACCGCCTGCTAATCAACAATACTTCCAGCACCCTAGAAACTTTGCTGTGAAAATAAAAAATGGTGTTACTTTGCATTTATTGATGTTCAATTTATTATCATTGTTTTTTATTCTGTACATTTCTAGCTGTGTTTTTGTGGTTTGCGTATTGAAAGGCGCCTAAAGGCGAGGCTTAAAAACCAGTACAACAGTAAATCAGACTTCAAAGGAGGCTAGCTCAGGCTTTTGTCTTTCAGTTATATGTCTGGATCCAAGTGCTCAACTAGGATATTTAAATTAGCTAGCAGAAAGGCAAGCCCATATACACTATTTTACCTTCTGGATTACAGGGATCAGTGCACACATGCACAGATACACACAGACTACAGCACATCGTCATAGATATCCTCTTGTTTTTCCTTTCTTTTTTTCCCGTGTCATTAGTGACCACAAGAAGAGCTGATTCTCCACATAAATGTTATGTTATTACAGTAGTCAGACCAATTAGCTGAGTGTTTTGATTATATTCTTCTAATGAACATTCAAAATTGTGTTGTCAAGCTCTTGCTGGCCCATGCTGTTATTGTAAGTATTATATTAGCTTTAATGAGTTATGAATAGACATGTGCTTTGGTATTTATTTCACTAGAGAGTCTCTCTGACTGAATGGCATGAAGCACATTTATCTTGAAACCAAAGTCTGCAGAGGATTGTCTGGAAGTAGAGACTCAAACAATGCTTTACAAACAGCAAACACCATGAGACTGTGGCAGGAAACGACAAAATAATGACTGCTAAGCTAGCGAGGGGATTGTAATGGTTCTAATGATTTGGGAAATATTATTAATACAATGTTATGCAACTGTGACAATTCAAAAATTTTAATTGATATGCAGATAGACACTGTTCAATCTGTTAGGCCCAGGGAGTCTTTCAGATGCAATGACATGAATGATTATAAAAGAAGCTCTGTGTACAGATAATTCCATTAAATAGGTAATAAAGGAATCATCCAACGCAGGACTGACGAGCATTTAATCGTAACTGCAAACGAGAATTAATAAGCATCAAGTAGTTTAGGTATGCACAATACAAATACAATATTTGTTCATATATTTCAACAACTTAAGAAAAAAAAGGACATTCCTAAAAAACTCAACTTCCTTTTTAATTATGTTTGATTCAGATTTAGGAGAATAGAAAATAGAAAAAATAAAAATAAAACAGGAGCATCTTCTTTATTTTTGCTTTTCCCAGCCCCATCTATAATTTTTTTTTTTTACCTGAACAGAAGCGACAGTAGGAGAGCAAGAAATAAATGAGATAAAGAAATAAATAAGATATCATATTCAATTTACAAAGCATACAGTTGGTTTAGAGGCATTAAATCAAATGCTGCTTGTTAATTACTGCCAGTCAAAGTAAACCCCGTGTCTGTTCAACAACAGTACATTTTGCC
The DNA here is from genome assembly GCA_015108495.1 of Heterochromis multidens. Classification (NCBI taxonomy): domain Eukaryota; kingdom Metazoa; phylum Chordata; class Actinopteri; order Cichliformes; family Cichlidae; genus Heterochromis; species Heterochromis multidens. The sequence goes on from VUQS01006159.1 coordinate 11,755, forward strand.
TGTAGAGGATTTTGTTTTTTTTAAATGAGACCTCATGTGGATTCTACATTTCAGGCTCCCTGCTTGGCATAGTTTAACAATTATGTAACCTATTTCTTTACTGCTGCTTACCTCAATGCATTTTTATTTATTGGACTCAGGTTTACCAGAGAAAGTTTAAAGCTATGTCTTTGTATAGGTATTAAATCTTTTGCCAATTTTACAGCTTTTTCTTGATAAATCAGTGATATTTAATTCAATAATAAATCAGGAAAACAACATTCTTATTGTAAAACAAATGTTTCCAAATGTTTGGTGTAAACAAACATGATAGGGGAGAATATGGGTTGCTGTAAAAATCTTCATGAGAATGTTTATTGTTTGAGAATGCAATGTTGATGACTGCTTGTAAGATAATTATTACACTAAATTGCTTTTAGTCAGACAAAGAATACAGTTGTCCCTGTTTTATTGGTTTTAAGACATTGAATAAATACAGCTACCTCACAGAGTACATATACTTATAATCTGCAATATTAAGTAAAATTGATATATTACCTTTTACCACAATATGATGAACAGGTTAGCAAACAGTTCACTGCATAATTAGCATGTAGGTGTACTTCTATTCTCACTTTTTTTTGGTCTTCACTTACTCTTGGAGCAAATATGTGGGTCTTTTAGTTTCTTTTTATAAATATTCTCTTAGTCCAGATCAGTCTTATGGCAAAAGCTGAAATAGTACCAAAATTCAATCTCTTCTACCTATTCCTACTTAAGGATAAAAATAATTTTTTTCAGTTGGAAATTTGTTTTGTATAGGGGTCCTCTGAGATGAAATATCAGTGTTAATCACTTGTTTCAAACAGCTTTGAAACAAGTGGTATTCAATCAATTTTAACCAAAACCTGATCTCAACAAACAGATATTGCATATGAATACGTGGAATTTGGCTACGATAGTGCTGGGTTTTTTTTTCAACACAAGCTCTACCCCTCATGTATGTAACTTGTTTACAGTTTCTATTAACATGACAGTTACTCAGAGAAAAACAGCCAGAATGAGTTAGTACAACTAAAGAAAATTAAAAATAAGGACAAAGAATAAGAATCCATCAAATGTTAACTATTAAACTTCAGTTGTTCAGCTGATATCCATCCACTTATGTTCACTAATTTTGGCAGGCTAAATAATTTGAGAAATGTGTCTGAATTTTTCTGACTTTAACACATACAGCATGCAGTAATGCAGGTGCATAGTGCCAAGTTAGCAGTGCTTCTCTGGTGGAAATACACCTTCAGATTCTGTGCTACTTTTAAAACAGAGGTCTGCTGGTAGTGGTGAGGAGGTATGGGATCATCCAAAATGCATTAGATATCTACTGCCTTTCCACTGCCCCTATATCAATAGCTGCATGAATGATGAGTAACTTGTAACACTGCCACCACATTGTGTCTTCTCTTGCATTTTATTCCTCATCAAATTGGAAGCATATATACAAATCAACATATCAGATTTTGCTACCATTTTTTGAACTGTTGTAAGAATTGCTGACAAAAAGATATTAAAAAGTAATACAATGGTTGCTTCTAAAACAAAAAGTAATCATTTGATCCCCTGCTAATAGAATTTAAATATAGGATATAAAACAGTACATATAAATCCACTGCAGTATTCTGACTCTAAAGAACTTTGAGGAGTTTATAGCAAGATCCAGCTTTTGCATCACTTTTACTGTTACCATGGCAATGGAACTGTGAGAGATGTGAGCCTTCTTCAAATGTTATACTTCGAGTGTGTCATCATCATCATCGTGCTTCCTCTGGAAGTGTTGTCACCCACAGATGACAAGATCATCTTCTCTTCATTTCTCTTCTTTTCTCCATTTGTTTCCCTCGAGGCATGTGTATTCAGTCACACCTCTGTGTACATGTGTCTCGATGTGTAAATTTATATTAACATGAGATTTATGATGTGTTGTTTCAGCTTGTCTGTGAAACAAGCTCCACTTCAACATCAGTGGCCACAGCTGAGACGCATATAAAGCTAAACTTAATATCAGTGTTGGGAAAGTTACTCAGGTATTACTCTGTAATGTTACTTTTAATTACCTACTTCTTTAAAAAATATGTATAATTACTTACTCGTTGTATTATACGAGTTTCACTAACCATCCCTCCTTTAAAAATAAAAAAATGTATACGCTGTTAAGCCAGCTTCTCTTAGAATCATTTCCATTTATTGAAATAAATTATCTTAGAGATGTCAACAGTCACCCAAACTGCTATGCTGAAGCCTATCAATCCTGACAAGTGCAGAGCCTTTTCAAATCTTGTTCACTTAAGGTCTTTCCACCTCCGTGTCCTGCTCTAAAATCCAATTTCTATGAGTGTACATTACTGATGATAGAGGCCTTCCTGTCAATGCATGTGTATTTTGCAGCAAATTTCACATTGGTGAGCTATCAAATCAGATAGTTTTCACGGTTGAAAGGTGCTCCTGCTGAAACAAAGTTTGAAAAGGCTGACAATATTCTGCGCATTTTTGACTGAGACAAACTAAAAATATTGAAAATACTTCCAGCTGTTCAAAGTACAACTCTCTTCCTTCAAATCTTCTTGCATTCTTCATTTAGCTTTTTGGCATTTGGCCAACATGACCTGGGCTGACCTAAGGTGTGCACACATCATCATATGATAGGAAGGAAAAAAACAAAACAAAAACAGATCTAAGAAAAACTGCCACTACAATAATCCAGCAGTACAACCTGTAATATAACTGTTTATGAAATTGTAATTTCTTACACTACTCATGGTAAATGTAATATGTGTAACACATTACTGCTGATCAATACTAGTAAGAGCTCATAAGAAACTTAAGAAGATAATAAAAATCAATCTTTTTCTCTGAGAAAACTGTTTCTCAAAATCTTCTTTCTTCTTTTTTTTTTAACTTTAGAACTAAAATCAAAAGAGGGGAATAGGATGCAAAATGAAACAAAGCATAATTTGTAATCAAAGCAAAACCCCAGGCAAACAAATATCATAATTGCAGTTTAAAACATGGTTACAAGTATTGTCAGTCAGAGTGGTCAAAACCATCATTTTTTAAGTACATGTTATTTAGCTGTCATTCTTCCAAACTGAGCTACACTTCTCTGTTGAGTTAAGTATAATGATGCAGACAAAGTGAATCAGCTCCATTTGTCTTTTTGGGAGCCTTAAATCTCTTTTAGATTTGTACGATCCAATTTACAGCCCAGTAATGCTGGCTCTTTTGGGGCTTCTACTGAAATCGTAGAGCTGGGATAATGTGGAGGGAAGTCTTGGCAGGAAATAATTTGCAGACCTGAAAAGTAAAACAAGGAAAACTTTATTTGTCTCTGAAGACATTAAATATGTGATATGTGTGATATGAGCTTTAGACATTGTCTTTCTCCCCTCACCCCCAACCAGTCGCGGCGGATGGCTGCCCCTCCCTGAGCCTGGTTCTGCCGGAGGTTTCTTCCTGTTAAAAGGGAGTTTTTCCTTCCCACTGTCACCAAGTGCTTGCTCATAGGGGGTCGTTTGATTGTTGGGGTTTTCTCTGTATTATTGTAGGGTCTTTACCTTACAATATAAAGCACCTTGAGGCAACTTTTGTTGTGATTTGGTGCTATATAAATAAAATTGAATTGAATTGAGTATAATGCTGCTGGATTGTTTATGTTAAAAAGCTGGATATAATGGTAATGGATTCCATCCAGCAAGCAGGAGGTAACATGTTTAAAGCTGTTGTGTTTGTAATTAGGAGCTCTTTGGTGGCTACTGATAGTGACTGACTTTGTATAATTGCTTACACAAATTCTAAATCACACTGCAAGCAAAGTCACAGTTGAGGTGTTCGATGTATACTTTATATTTGACAGCTTGACAGCAGTAAAAACTATTTCTTTGGATGTCTTTGATTTTCTTGGCTGGCTCTCTTCAAGGTAGAGACTACCCACCTGCATCTGCTTGGCAGGAAACAGTAGGCTATAAGCAGTGACAACGGGGATCCAATTCTCACTGCTCGGCGAATGTAATCACACTCTATTTCGTGAACTCTATATTGTGAACCCTTTCATGAAAGTCACTTTTTCTATTCTCCATGTATTTGTGTCTCTCACACTCTCTCACATACAATGGCATTTTACTTCATGCTCTCAGTAACTTAGTTGTTCCCTGCATGATCAGGAGAAGGAAACTCAAACTCAGTTTATTTTTAGGTATAAGATAAAGTTCTGTACGAGTCCATCCTTGTTCAACAGCACCTTGTTGAACAAACAGATAAACTTCAGAACACTGAAGTTTACCTGAGCCCAACCCAAATCTGGCTATATCATCCAGGACAGACAGATGTCGAGTAACAACAGTTTATGTGGTGGCTAGTAAACCACTATGTCCTAAATATAATGTCTCAGCATCTGCTGGACAGATTACTACACAATTTGGTGCAGACATTTGTTGGTCCAATGAAGCCTAATGACTTTGCTCTTTCCCTGACGTTCCCACAAGTGCTACCAGTTTGTCAAAGTTGTGTGTGCACTGTGAAATATTTCTTGGCAACCAAACGTTCTAATGCAGATTACTCCAAAAGCTCACCTCAGTTTTGAATTCTAAGGGATGTTATCAAGGGGCACAGACCAACATGCCTCTGAAAACCACTGAATAGAGTTACAACCAAACCAAAGCAACAAAATGTGTGATGTAGGCCTGGATGATGGGAAAATGGAAACTTATTATAGTGTACAGCTGTTGGTCAGAAGAAATGTAAAGGTGGAGGATAAAAATAAGTCCCAACCATGGATCAACAGGTGAGTCAAAATCAGTGCTTACAAATCACCTGCAAATCCTTAGCCTATTTGCATATATAATACACAGCCTATTTACAGTAAATTGTTGTAGCTCATATTCAGCTTCAGAGTATATGTGGGCAAAGTTTTTTGATACTTTTGCTTAATGCTTGAATTAAATCCTTACAATTTGGACTAAGTTCTTACAATTATTACGTGCTTTGTCTAGTTTAGGTGCACTAAGTGCCACATTTATATCACTTCAGTCAGTATTCAGATAGGCTTGTTGGTCAGTTCCATTAAAAAACAAAATCTAATCTTGAACTCCCCTTTCAGTGGAAAAATCCATGATTCTACCTATTACATCAGCACACAGCATTATGTGGTTGTTGGAACACACAGTGTCCTGAAATGGAGTTATTGTTTCAGTGTGCCCTTACTGATATTATTTCCAAAGAGCAAATATTGGATGACAATGCACTTTCCTCCCAACTTTGAAATAAATAAATAAATAAACAACTGAGCAGAAGAGTAACTAGCAGGGAGCAGAGACTAGACAGGCTGCATTACTCCTCACAGATGGCTGTCTGAATCTGCTGCAGTGATGGAGGACAGCTTGTCATTTTGTGTTACGTGTTTATCATTGTTAGGTGAATTGACAAGACCCCAACATTGTTTTTGTTTCACTGCTCTTCCCCCAAATACAAACAGAAATTGCTGAGTGTTGGCAGACATGCTTCATTGCCATGCCCTCAATCTGGTGCTGTGAGAGTACATACAGTAGAGATTAATGAGTAGTCGTCTGCTAAAATGACAGAAGAGTTCTAAAGGGCACATTGTGTCAATTGTAAATTATTTGATGAGTACTTAATTTGATAAATCATATCTTTTTTTCTCCTATGCATATGCAGGTGATGAGTGTTAGGAAGTTGCATAATTAAAAAAAATCTTGACATTTCTTAGTACTATAGCAGGTTACTTTGTTACTTTACAGAGTTATCTTTTGACTTATTTATGCTAAAGAATAAACAGCCTTTTTCAGTCAATAATAAGAATAAATGTTTAAAAATAAACCTGCACAGACATAATTACTATACTATACAAACATCCCCAGTACTCAGTATGAAGTTGTACAGAAGACCTAAGACCTAAGATACTGGTGCAAAGGCATGAATAGGATTGTAGAAAGAGTGCAAGAAAGAAAAGAAAAAACACTGACAAGAAGTGCCAAAATATCTGCAGTGGCTCCTCCTAATAAAATACCCAGCCCACAAATTAGCAATTAATAATACAATATTACATTACAAAATATTTGAGTAATGTGTGAACTCAAATACATACAAACTATTCAGTGCATCAATCCAGAAGCAACAGAACAAAAACTACACAAAAGGGGAACTGAATGGTCTGATTACTTTACACCAGCTGGCTCTAAACAGTTCTCTTCTGTCAACATCCACCAAATACAGTAATGTAAATGCACAAAACCTCATGCTATGCATGAACACTTGAGAACAGTTTGAAAGGATATTTATCTCGAGATAACAGGAAGCATTCCTTGGAAATATCCCAGATTAACACTGTATCAAAGCGTCCCATCTTACTTCTCTCTGGCCTTTTAAATTAAAGGGTAGAAATATAGTAAGGTTGGAGAAACCTTCCCCTTTCTGCAACAGAAAAATTAACTTACACCAGCATCTTCAGTTATTTATCCTGCTGTCAAATTGATTTATTAAGAAAATCAAAAAAGAAAAACATGATTTATGATGCACTTTTCTTTATGAAGTGTTTCCTTCATATCAGACACAAAACATACATTTACAGACTGTGGTTAGTAAGCCTGCAGCAGTGCAGACTCTGTGCTGAAGCATTTTATAAGCCACTTCCATTTCCACGCCAGCTGGTTTGGAACAGCACACAGCCTGGAAAGGTAACGCTAATGTCAACATGTCAGTTTTCACTGTGGAAATATTTTGGTAGAAATAGTAAATATCTGATATTTTTTGGTGAAAAAAAGCCTAAATTCTGAGTACTACTTAACCATCTCTAATGTTCATTATGATAACACAAAGAACATTAGCCACACATTCACCCAGTGACATATTAAGCTATGCTAATGTTTCATTATGATATTTATCTGAGTAAAGTTTCCTGGGAGTTTGCCTAACCAGTCTACATGTGATTGTGGACTTGGAGAGGGCACTTGACTGTAGGTGTTTTGGAGTATGAGGTATCTGGACTGTTGTTGTATGCTATTTGCTCCATGTACAACTGTAGTGACAGCTTAGTTTGCATTGCCAGCAATAAGTCAGACTCCATCCTGGTGGATGTTGGACTCTGCTGGGGCAGCCAAAGAGTGGATGATGTCAGAGTGGCCTGGGTTGTGAATGATTTGCTGGCCCAAGTGAAACCCCTTCACAACAGCCAACCAAGTGAACAACACTCTCCAGGAGGTAGGCGTATCGATATCCAAGTCTACCATAAAGAGAAGACTGCATGAAAGTAAATACAGAGGGTGCACTGCAAGGTGCAAGCCACTCATTGTCATGGTCCTGGGTCCGGTAGACCCAGTGTTCTGAGTTAATGGACTTCTAGTTTTGTTTACCTGTCTTTAGGTTTCAAGATTTTGTAAGGTTTATGTTTTGCATTATCCCCTTGTTTTCTTTTCTGTGTTTAGTTATCAGTTCCCCTAGTGCACTCCCCCTCGCTCCCAGTGTCTCTCGTCCCCTCGCTCTCTCTCTGTCTCTCGTCCCCTCGCTCTCTCTCTCTCTCTCTCTCTGTCTCTCGGTGTGTCAGTGTTTGTTTACCTTCTGGTCGTGTCCTTCCGTGTCCATGTTTCCCAGTGTCAAGTCCGCGTGTGTTAGCCTGTCTGTGTTTAGCCACTTCCTGTATTACTTTGACAGTCCTGCGTCTCTTGTGTATTATGTTCTAGTTTGCTTCCTCTGTCCCGTTATAGTCTGAGTTAATTCACCTGTGTTCCCTAGTGTTCTCTAT
>VUQS01006175.1:8133-21057 GCA_015108495.1 Heterochromis multidens
ACAACCCCCGTGGGGGGGGGGGGGGGGGGGGGATCACCTTCAGACTATTTCTTTCGACTCATAAGCACTGAACACTAAAATCAATTTACATAACAATTAATTAGGTATATGGACATAAAAGCAAAGCTTAAACGAACAGTTGTGCTGACACCATACCACTCACACGTGCTTGCACATATGCACCACAAGCTGCTGTGTCAGCAACGACAGAAGGGTCTTTTCTTCAGATATGTTAGTCCTGATCCCTTTACCGCTGTAAGCTGCTGCTGCTTAACTAAGGGGATAGCATTCTTGACACGACATACTCAAGCCACACATATGCACACATTGCAGAGGCTCTCTTTTTAGAGGCTATGAACAATCCTGGCCGACAATCAGGTGTAATGGGGGGAAATCACTCCACCATGAGTCATAACTGCCTAGTTGTAGATGGAAAGGTTCCTTCTGACACATCAAAAAAAAAAAGCCACGTATAACCTGAGCAGATCTTCAAGTGCAGCAGTGACATTAAAATGTGCCTAAATTAATGCTTTTATTTGTAATAACTGCTATAAAATTTGGATTTTCAGTTCATTTTAGCCATTAACATTAAGTGTAAATCACAGCAAAGTGGGTTAGTTTTTAATTGAAAAATTATCTTTAATTATGAAAGAATAATTGTGTCTTTGAGTCTATTTTTTGAGTGGTCTGAGCACAAGAGGCCACAGACTATAAACCTAATAAGAGCCAAGCTTCAAATTAATGAACAATTTCCAACAATGCAACCATTTTTTGTCAGAAAATGAAGTTAAACTAGAAATATCAAACGGGTAAACAATTAAGCAAAAAAGCAGAACCTTTAACAACTACATTTTGGCATAATTTGGGTCCACTTGTTCTCTCACAGGGGACCAGAGTAGTCTCTTCCATATCGACGGGGCACAAGAGGTCACCATGTGGTTTGGTATGTGAATTACAAGCTATGAACTTCACAGTAACCAGATCGCAAGCCAACTGACCACCTAAGGAAGGTTTTGGCCCAGGATGCTGGACAGAGCTCTTCACTACACAACCGTCAAAAAACACCAAAATGAGGGAATGTCTCTACAGAGACTTGGAGAATCACTTCACAAGTCACTTTGTTGTTGTTTTTGTCCAGGATTAAGCTATACATCTCCCATTTTTCATACCATCTCTGATTTTAAATTGCAAATACGTCGCACTCTTCATGAAAGGTATAGTACTAAAGATATGTAGCTCTTTTAACTACACACCCTCTTTCTCAGTTTCATTATTCAGGTTCTCCTCTTACCTTCACATCCTCATCCAACTTCATAATTTTCTTGATTCGAGCTAAAGGCAACTCCTGCACACGGAAATCCTTCTGAAAATAACGGATGGATAATCAGTTAAACACAGAATAAATTGTGGGGTTTTTTTCCTGTATTATTTGTCTGTATACAGGGGTGTTACATACCACAGTCAAGTTCCTGATCTCCTCCATGACACGAGGCCAGAAGGACTGCAGTGTTTGCTGGGCATCGCTGCCCGTGGCTCCAAAAGCATCTGCAGACATCTTCTAATCTGCTCAAAGAAAGAAAGAAAGATGATGAGACAGATGCAAGAAAGCAATCGATCATTACAAAACAAAACACAAGTGATGTGAAGATTCAGAGACGGATCAAGGATGCAACACCACTGCAAAACAGGCCCACACTGCACAGAGCTCTTCCTGTGTGTCAGAACCACATATCCTATCAAAGCCTATAATTAAAATACACTGAAATAAAAAAAAGAGCCCTGACAGGCTTCTATTATTGTCCCTGTAGGATGTTGACAAGTCTAAGAACCCACGAGTAGACCGGCTGCACACTCCATGATTATGAATGGGGGTCTCACCTTTGGCACATAGCTGCAGCTCCTCTACAAACACAAGCACATCATGTGGAAGTCAACTGCTTTTGGTGAGCCCGCAGGAGAGCAATGTTTAAGCAACAGATGCAGGAGACACACAGGTGTGTTTGTGCCATAAAGAAACAATCTAATGGCAAACTGACAAATTGTGAAGACACACACAGATACAAACCACTCAAATAAATTGAAATAAACTTCTGCTAACATAGCCAGAGCTTCTACACAGGGTCTGACGGTTGAAAGAGGATCCAGCAGGTTACTATGGCATGCCAGGAATCTGCTGGAGGAATATTGGCCTGCCTGTCTGAGCATGTAGAGCTTTGAGTGCCCTGATCGCACTACTTCACTCTCCCTCTTTTTTCCCTACCTCGGTAAAAAGATTGAGCAGGAGGGAGAAGAAAGAGAAACGTGAAGGGACAGAACAAGAGATAAGTGTGTAAAGCTACTCAAGAGAGACCGGATGCGTTTGTGTGTGTTGCTGAGGGAGGGCTAGTGCCTTGTCCAGTTCAACATTAATCCAGCGCTAAGACAAAGTGCCAAAGGCTTTAACAGGGGGAAGTAAGAGATAGACAGGGCCACGGCCACACTGCTGTGCAAACCAGCTATGTGGGTCAAACAAGACAGAAAGAGGGAGACACAGAGTGGGAAAAAAGGAGACATGACACTACAAAGAAAGAGTGTTAGAAGAAGGGGGGGGTGTCTTCTCTTTATCTTTTTCTTTTCTCACCCTGGGCCAGCGAGCATGAATGCTCCCTGCCTGGTTCAGCTGACAGACCAATACAATACAAAACACAGCCTTTCAAACGCGCCATCCAGTGTCTCTCCCTCTAGGTTCTGTCACAGCTTTGTTGTAAGGGATTGCTTGACTTTGGGGCCACATCAGCTCCTTTATCGATACCACTTAAGTGCAGTTATAAATATTTTACACCGATGAACGACTGATTCTGGATGCAGGCCTGTTACCTGATTGATTTTTGACAGGAAAGATTGCTTCTCTTGCAAGCTGCATCAGTAGAATAATATAGAAGAAGCGTTGCTGCATCCTGTTCTGTTGTTCAGTTTTCGACAGACAGTAGCCTAAATCAATAAGACAGAATGCCGGGCGAGAGGAGGGGGGGTTTATATAAATCAATCAGACCGCTTGTAGCTATGGCATGCCAGGCTAGTGATTGACCTTGACAGTGTCTCCCCTTCTCTGTCTGACGCTCCAGTGTCCAGTTGCATTTCAAGGTTGATTGAAAACCTGCAGTCTCCAGAACAATCCCAGCATCCCACAGGGCAGGAATGACTGATGGGAATTGTAGTTGGGTTTTTTTTTGTTTTTTTTTTTTTTAATTCCTCCTACAAAAGATGGGTGGACTGACCTCTGCCAGTTGTTTTGCTGCCTCTGAGTACTTTGCAACATCATGACCACACAAACAGGATAAACAAAATAAGCATATCAGCGCATCATCTTGTGATAATTGTGAACAAGACAATCTTGCATATCAGTGCATGTGTAGTGTCTGCCAACTGTGTGGCTCTAACTGCCTAAATAGCATGATAAGAAACAAATAATTAGGCTTAAGATTACAGAAGCCCATCAGTGATTAAACTGATAAAAAGGCAACTATATAATACATAGGCCTCCCTAGTTCCGCCTTCTGCTCCCTTATGCACCTCGCTTCTCGTAAACTCTTTTTTGTTTTTTTAAAGCTGTTAGAAGAGAGCGAGCTGATTAAACCACACATAAACCCCAACCCCCTCTCTCTGACCCTGTAACCTTTAATGTAAATATACGCAATCATGCACTAACCACAGCGGCAGAAGGAGGGAGGGGAAGCAGAGGGGAAGTCAATATATGAGAAGAAATGAGAAAGCATATGTGAAGAGAGGCAGGCTAAAGCGTGAGAGAGGGGGAAAAAAAGCAACAGAACAATATAAGCGAGAGAGAAGAGGAGGCTAAGTATCAACATGCCCTTGAGCATTGCTCCACCAGCTGGGTAGCGTATTCTACCCCGAATATATACCAGTATAACCAAATTGCCCAAGGCTTTGCATCAATGGAAAGTTTGCGTGGGAGCCTATTCCGCTGACTTCGTGCAACACCTTCTATGGTCTGGGTCAAAGAAAATATTGAATCTCCTCAAATAAAAAAATAAAATCAAATAAAAATAAATGTCAACACTACAAGAGACGTAAAAGGTCTGGAGATTGACGCAAAGTCAAGACGGTTATGTTATCTGCAGGAATACGAACCATTTACCTCCATATTTCAGTTCACTAAGATTTTAAAATACTGCTTAAATGGAAACTTGTACTAAAGAATCTTCTTGCTAGTCCAGTTCACTTCTTACTGCTTATGGGGAGCATTATGAGTCACTCAAGATAAAGTCTTTGTAAATGTGATTGGGTTTGCTTTGAAGGGGACTTGCTATTCTTAAAAATGCTGTATTATTCTGTTGAATCACGCAATGAACTTGACAAGCTCATTCCTGCTGTGTTGTTCTAATCTGCTGCTGTTGCTATATTAGGGTACATGGTGTTGTACTCTGCGGTGCTTCTCTCTTCTCCTCTTCCCTGCAGCTCTGTTGTCCTTCATCAGGTCACCGAGACAGAGAATCGCCGGTGTTGGGTTTCCTTCAGCTCTTCTCTACGTGTGCATCTTTGAGGACAAACGTCTGCACCTCATCGACTTTGTTCAACGCAGCAACTTGCTCTTCCTCCTTTAGGGGCTCTACAGCTCTCTTCCTGTCTCTTTTCCATTACTTCCCTTCTCTCTTTATCACTCACCAGGATGCTTTTCTTGCATTTTCTGTCTTCTCTTACTTTCACCTGATCTCTTTGAGAAAGTCAATGCTGCTCCACTTCCAGCAGCTGAATCAGCGCTAATGCTGTTCTGCCAGCCGGGTCCTGCATCTCTATCTCATCCTCACCTCCCTCCCCCTCTCGCTTTCTGGCACGTCACATTAAGTGGCCATTCACAGCAGCACTGGTGAATCGCTCGAACTCTGACATCACACCACTTTACATGAGCTTTCAATTCCTGTCCAAATAAACCTGATAGGATCCCAGACAGATGCAGGCAGAAATGCAGAAATCTGGAAACAAGGAGATAGTATCACTTGGCTGATCCACTTTTTCTAAAAGATAAGTGAAAGAGAAAAGAAGCAGAAGCAATGTTTATAGCACAAAATTCTGCAGAGTGAGATGTGAGATAACAGAATTGGAATTAATAAACTGGTCTCTGGTTAAAGTGAAATATTCTGCATTTAATTGCTCTCTTAATGACCTGACAATTGGTGTAAACTGAGCCTAATTCTGCTGAGCATATTTGAAAGTGAACAAGTCAAGGCAGTGTGGGACGACCTGAAGCCCTACTTGAGGCTGCAGAGTGAACTTTTCACTGAGGTGTTTCAGTTTCGCGATCACTGTCATGGATGATGAAGAAGCATGCAGCTCATCCCAGATCTCTCCCTGAAGCAGGACCGACACTTCAAGTTTAAGCAAATGTAAAGTTAGAAAACAAGTCAGAATGAAATAAAATGAATCATATACTGAACCAAGTTAATGAGGACGATTTGCAGTGAACATGAATTTAGGGATCTTGGTTACAGAGAAACTTTATCTCATAGCATAATGAGACCATCAGAATAGCCATTTATTTTTTTAAATCTGCAAACCTGGTTAACCATTTTAAACTAACATTAAATATGAACATAAACTGTAAGAGAGTTCTCTCTATGTCACCATTTTTCCAGTGCAGTGTATGACAGCATGACAGCTACTACAGCAGCTGAGTTAATTTCAAAGAGTGACACTTCTTACTTTACAACTCCCCTTTCAATTCCCAGGGTTATCATATCATTGCACGTATAAGGACAATTGTGTTGACAGAAGAAATAGATTTCTTTCTGTTTCTGTGCATATTATGACCTCAGAGTAACCTTCCACATTGTTCTCCTCATACTTTCAAACATCAGCCTGTACAAAGAGTAAATACATACCCACATAGACTAGTTACCACCAAACAGAAAGGTATAATTTTTTTTCTATGATTATAATACCAACTTTTTGATAGTCACTGGTCCAATGAAAGGTCAAGAGGTTTGGCAAGAGGTTAATTTTTCACATGCTGCTTTGTCACAAAACCGTCAATGATGCAGAGTGGGCATTTCTGGAGGAAGGTCAAAGGTTGAAATCTGCTAGATTTAAACTAGCTCCCTAAGCAGAAAAACCAACGTAACATTCACATAAACCAAACTGTATCATTTGGACATCTGCGAATCTACCTAATGTTTAATGATGACTGTTTAATAAGACAGCTTTATCCTGATTTACTGCACTCAGTCTGATGGAACAAATACAGCCTAAGTAACAAACGTCACACTGACAAACATTGACGTTAAACCATGGTCATAAATCCAATGAGTGCATGTGCAAATTCTGGAATATTAAAGCACTAACCTTGCTGAACCCTATCACAAATACCAGACAGAAATAAACTGGCATGGATACAGCATACACGGTAAATGATCTACTCAGGAAAAACAAAAAACAAGAAGTTCCCAGCCAGGTATTACAGATTAACTACTCAAATACACACAGCACTTTCACAGATGTTGGTACAATTAAAAAGGAACAGAAAGGATTTTAATGATACACATGCTCACTTTGACCTACAGTGCAACATCCTTTTGGCATGGTGGACCGATCTAACCAACCGAACGGCCCCGCAAACTTTGCCCTTGGTTCTGCTTCAAGCCAACTCCAGGAAGTGCTAGTCACTGATCTCCCAAGGTCATTCAACAGAGGAGAGAAACCAGAGAGGGAGGAGGGAGAGAGGGAGATGAAAGAGAGAAGGGGAGGGAGAGGGGGAGGGGGAGGATAGAAAAGAACAGGTTTTTCCAACTTTCACTGCAGCACTTAAGTGACCCCAGTGGTTCAGGCTGTGTACTTTCTAAGAAGCTTAAAGAAAACACCACATAATGTACAGACTAGCTGTGCTTTGCATCCCGCTTTTAATTTCACTTCTTCTTGGGCCTCTCCTTCCCTCTTCACGTTTCCCTCTCGGTGCGGTCGGAGAGACTGCAGGAGTCAATCTCACATTCCTGTGACCTTCATCCAATGCTAGGCCCAGTCTCTGGCGTCAAAGTAGGCAGGGCTAAAGGCACCTGCATATTACAAGCTGGGATACAGCTGACTCCCCCTGGTTGCCCACACACTGTCTTTAGTGAAAGTGTACACATGTAAAAGCACAGTGGGGGTGGGAGCAAAAGATTAAACGTACAGTGCCAGTGGTCACCTTAGTGATGAGCTGAAAGGCCTAGCTATGTGTGTTTCGTTTACTTTTTCCTCCCCTGGTGTGGCTATGGTTCAGCGTAGGGTACAAACGATATTCAAATCTCATGCAGACAGCAGCCAACCCTGGGATTTGGCAGCAAGAGCTTCAACTTAAGAGTTATTTTTAGTCTCCCTCTCTCAATCTCCCTCACTCGCTCTCTTTCCCCAACGGGACTTTGTTTTGTCAAAGGCACCAATGGAAACTTTCAATTAGGGAGAAAAGGAGGAGACAGAAATGGAGTCAGAGGCAAAGTGAGAGAAGAGGCACCCTACGCAGATTCCATCAGAAGAGATCAGATCAAACTATTAGCCTCCTCTGCCCCTGAAGCTGACAGGCTGACAGTCTGTCCCATCTGGGTGTCTGGCACTGTCAGGGTGGGGGCCTGGGGGGTCCTGAGGTCACTGCAACCAGCTGCACCTCCACCCCTGGGGATCACTGATGCCAACAGTGACAACAACTCAGAGATATGCTCTCCACATATACAACAAATCTCCTTTCAACATGGATGTCTTCTTTGCTGCTCAATCCTGCGTCACTATCTGCCACTAAATTGTTAATTTAGGACATTACGAAAAAAAGTGGGGTCTCAACCAGCACTCCGAGACTCTTTGGCCACAGGGCCCAAGGACACCACCGAAACAACAGAGTGCATCTAAGCACAAAGTCAGTATCTGGCTGCCATGCACTTCTATGCAGTCGATAACGGGGCACTGAGTGCGTGCTGAAGTGCGCGTTTGTGTGCACACTGGTCCAAAGTCAAAACAAGTGACATCCAAAGACAGTGTAATAATCTAAAGTGAAATCCAACGATGAAAACATAATGCAAAACATAACAAAAACAGCCTTTGTTTTTTAAACCGCACACCATTCTGTAAAACCATCAATACAGCACTGAAGTGACAAGTGAAGGACATGGGTGACAGACATGCACAGAAACACAAAATGCACAACAGCAATCTCCCAAGGTGAGTACTACAAGACAGGTGAGGGAGGGGGGGGACTGTGGAGGGCTGTAAAGGACAGACACAATCTCATCGCTGCAGAGTGATGGAGAGACATCCAAAAGTGAACAGAGGTGGGCAATTTATTTTAAAAAAAAAAAACAAAAAAAACAAAACACTTAAGAGGTCTCTCTGTGTATGTGTTCAGCTGTCAGACTTACCCCTGTGCCCTTCATGGTGAATGGCCTGGAGCACAGCAGAATAGAGGGAAAAAGATAGCCCTGTCCAAGTCTCCTTGAAAGCAGCAGCAGTAGCAGCAGCACAGAGGTTGTCAAGAAAAACTCTCGTGCTCCTTCACTTCCTTCAGTCCCGCTGATCGTATCAACAGACAAAAGGCACTCTGGCTTCACTGGCTGGCTTCAAAAAGGCTTTGAGCCCGGACACAGAGCGAAGAGCAAGCCCCCCTTCTTCCACCCCTCCCCCTTTTCTCTCTCCCACTCTCCCTTTACACATTGCCCCGTCTCCTTCAACAGCCTCCCAATGTCCTCCTCCAACCTAAACATACAGCCCCGTCTCTGCTGTTTCTCTTCAGCCCAAGTCCCCTCAACCCGCCGACCTTCTCTCTCTCCTCCTTTTCTGCTCCCTAACCCTTCTCCTCCTCTCTAGCCGGCGACCCATGTGTTTGTCTTTGAGGTGACCCCTGGCCTGGTGCAGAGAAGTAGGTGAGAAGGAATAGAAAGACCAGCACAGCGTCAGGCAACAGTGCAACAGCACGCAAACAGTACAGCGGCACTCCCGACTCACAGACAAAAATCTCTAGCCTCCTTCCCCTTTAACATTCAAGAGTAATCAATCTAGCATGCTACATGATACTCAAACCCCGCCTCACAGCCAGCTCCCACCTCACTCTGACACTCGAAACCAATGAGACGACTGTGTCCTCTTACACTATTGGACGCCACACACACCAATCAGCTCTGACAAATCCCCTGCTCCTCCTCTTTCCTCTGCCCAACCCCCTTTTACCGACAGCCAACTTCCTGCTCTAAGTTACCTTGAGCTGCAGGATAGGGGTCAGGGAAAAGAAAAGAGGAAGAGAGAGTAGACATAAGAATAGGTGAAAAAGAGCAGATAAAGTTGTGGAAAGCTCTGCAGGGAGTGTGCTAGGCTGTGCTGGTTGTAGCTTGCCTTGACATCGTTTGTCCTCAAGCGTTCTCTGCCTCTCCTGCTGCTAGACGGATGAGAAAGCTTCCACGGGCTGCTCTCTGACAACTGGTCTCTGCTTATTTACAATGTCAAACTAAATGTCTCCCTAAGCCCCGCCTGCGCTCTGCCTCTACAGGCTGACAGCACTGTGATGCAGGCAGCCATGCGGACCCCTCACTGGCTAAACCAAGTGCCAGAATTGATGCCGCATGTTGCATCCACATGATTTAAAGTACAAAAGCATACTAGGCAGACTCCATGTCTCATACCTGTGCACGGTCTTACATGCACACCCACACACATGCACATTTTGTCCTTGCATTCTAAGTTATCCTTGCTCACAGTCACAGGTACACACCAAAAACATCTAGCCTCCAACCAGCCTACCTCTTATAATGAGATTCACATCACTCTTAATATTATTCTAACAGAGGAACAAATATGTCTACATGCATGGTCATGCATTATTTATTCAGAATATGAATTAGCTAGATAAACTCTGTTCAACAAATTTCTGACTCATGGGAACATTTAGTAAGGAAACTTAATGCAACCACTATATAAAATCCAATGATACCTACACAGTGTCAATCAAATGTACACAATAAACTATTCAGTGCAAAACAGATCAATGGTGAGCCTTTGTACAAAATGGAACAATCAGCTGACTGGATAGCAGTTGTGGAGGGGGGGGTGGGTGCATTTGACTCTCATCCTATTTGTGGATAAACAAGACTTAAGAGATATGGGTGAAAACCTGTAAACAAAGACAATGTTGTCTTGACCCCAAAAACTGTGCTCACAGCAACTTCCACAATGAAAACGTCATCAAAAAAACCACGTCAGCAATGTCACACAATGTCCTTCTTGTTAATTCTCCACTGCTTAAATGTGCATACTTTCTACACACAAAGTTTTAGTGTGCAACTCAAGGCAGGGCTTTGCTGCTCATGTGCACAACTCATGATGTTTAATGCACCACCTACTATGTGAATGCTTCCACCTCTAATGTGCAAACCTGTTAAAAGCTTAGACAGTAAACTGCTGAGATGCGACCAAGTGGTGGTGTGGCCTGAAGGTTAAGCTTTAATGAAAATACAGACTGTAGAGAGGAACACATCCAGCTAAACAAGAGTCAGGGAAAGACAATAAACTGCCCTAACAATGAAAAACCAAAGGGGGGTGGAGGTGGGGGAGTGTAATGGAGGGGATGGAGAAGGACAGAGAGGAGAGTTGTTACTGGATGGGAGGGGTAGAACAAGTAGAGGGAGGGGGAGAGAATAAGATAGACTCAAGAGAAGCAAAGCTAAATGTTCCCTTTACTATTTTTGTGAGGAGCATGGGGACTAAAGCAGGTACTACAGACATCCAGTTAATGATTAGAGCGGAGCTGCACAAAGGCTAATCTCTCCACCACTTGCCATGCTCGAACAGCACTCTCTGTAGCTGCATTCTGGCTACCCAAAATGCCTCAGTAATGACACCTGGCAAGGTCACCACAGAACTGAGACCTTCCCATGACCTGTACTGCCCATAGCAGGGACATGTTTGCTTTCTCTGACGCTGTTTAGAGATAAACATGCACCAACCAGACGTTGGGTTTCATAAACACACAGCAGCTACCCTCAGGGTAGCCAGGCCAAGCCATGCATTCACCTGCAAACATGGAAAAACACACGAGCACCTGCAAAACAAAATGGTAAGCTGGGTGACTTGCACACAGCTTACTTAAGCTGTCTAAGGAGCTTTAATATCCCAGGCTTTTTAAATGTGATATAAAATGCTCAATTAAACCTACACACAAAACAATGTTGTATAAGCAGAGCATTAATATACCTCTTCTAGAGAGAGAAAGTATATTAAGCTGCAGGTAAGGGTGCAAGACTAAGCTGCACACTGTTTTTGTTTTTGCTTAAACAACTCTTAAGTTCTTATATTCATGGGGACACAGCAGAGAGCCTGTATTGTTTTCGACACACAGGCCGTAGTATGACTGGGGTGAATGTCTGTTAGGTTTAAAGCATAACTTCACTAAATATTAACTTAGTGCAGCTTCGTGTTGGGTTGTTTTGTTTGGATAGTACGGCTGAAAATGCAGCCGTATGTATTAATTAAACGTTGAGTGGAAGATTATTTCAAGTAATAATATAGCGGCTTGACTGAAAACAAAGGCATAATATTCACATGTAGTCGGCACAAGGAATTTACATGGGGAGTAGAGCAGCTTTGCTCTTTAACATCTCAGCATTTAGCGTGGTGTTTCACTTTAAACAGTCCCTACATTATACGGTGTTTTGGTCCAACACAGCGGCTAGCAGGAGCCACTGAATTCAATGCTATATTCAACGCTAGGATACGGAAGCCAGTATATAGTCGTCACACAAAGGATGCCAAACGACAAAATACTGAGATGCACTATTGTGCTTCTCTGTCGTGCTTCTCTGTCGTACCCACTAACAAATACTTAACGCAGCAGTCGCCAGGACACACATTTAGCATCCTAGCTAATAGGCTGTTCAGTGCTGACCGTGACTTTACGCTAACGTTAGTGGAGTTAATGTTAGCTTGTTGGAGATGCACACTGATGACCGCTGTACAGCTCAGCGTGTGCGGTTTTAATTACCAGCTGACAGCGAGTCCTGCCAACATATGAAAGTTTGCAAAGGTTTGCAAAGCTAGGAAGAAACAGTCTAACCAATAAAGACAACGTTTGGATCTGTCCTTCAGACCAATCAAACCTCGGACTAGATTCCACCAATCAAGGTTTTTAGGGCTAAGTTCGTTCTGCAACTGGCGCCATTCGGGGTCAGACACAAATGGCCAGTGCGTCTGACAATCGCTCAGATATGAGCCAAAATGGTGGACACAAAACACCAGTTTCCTGACCGCCCGTGATCCTTTCAGCGGGCCACCAATAAGCGCCTCAGAGAGCGGGGAGGGAAATGGCGCCTGTGTTCATCTTCCAAAACAATCGTCTATTGGTCAAGAACAGCAAATGAAAAGAAGCGAAGTAATTACCCCTACCTCCAGCCAACACGGACAACTTTCATGTAAACAGTCCACACATAAATGAATTTTAATTTCTTACTCACTTTCTTTTACGGGTTCGAAGTGAAGTCCAGCTCAGCGTATTATTTATTTTATTTAGCCTGCAAGGGGAAACAAGATGGCTGCTATTCGAACCGGAAAGAGTCTAACGCGATGACGTAGAGGTTACGTTCCCTGAGAAATAGCGTCAGTCGTTCTTTTTTAATTTAATTCACTAAATTTAAAGGGATATATAGACCATCTGAGCAAGTATCTAAACCACAAATGTATGTGTGTATATGTGTGTGTGTGTGTGTGTATATATGTGTGTGTGTATATATATATATATATATATATATATGTATGTGTGTATATGTATGTATATATGTGTGTATATGTATGTATATATGTGTGTATATGTATGTATATATGTGTGTATATGTATGTATATATGTGTATATATGTATGTATGTATATATATGTGTATATATGTATGTATGTATATATGTGTATATATGTATGTGTGTGTATGTA
>VUQS01006179.1:0-10714 GCA_015108495.1 Heterochromis multidens
AAAAATAGAATGGGAGGCAGACCCTTCAGCTTTCAGGCCCCTCTTCTGTGGAACCAGCTCCCATTTCGGATTCAGGAGACAGACACCCTCTCTACTTTTAAGATTAGGCTTAAAAATTTCCTTTTTGATAAAGCTTATAGTTAGGGCTGGATCAGGTGACCCTGAATCCTCCCTTAGTTACGCTCCAATAGGCCTAGGCTGCTGGGGGCTTCCCATGATACACTGAGCGTTTCTCTTTCTCTCACCTCTTTTCACTCACCATATGTTTTTACACCACTCTGCATTTAATGAGTTATTATTAATCTCTGGCTCTCTTCCACAGCATGTTGTTGTCTTCCTCCCCTCACCCCCAACCGGTCGCGGTGGATGGCTGCCCCTCCCTGAGCCTGGTTCTGCCAGAGGTTTCTTCCTGTTAAAAGGGAGTTTTTCCTTCCCACTGTTGCCAAGTTACTCATAGGGGATCATCTGATTGTTGGGGTTTTCTCTTCTCTCTGTATTATTGTAGGGTCTTTACCTTACAATATAAAGTGCCTTGAGGCGACTGTTGTTGTGATTTGGCGCTTTATAAATAAAATTGAATTTAATTGAATTGAATAAAATTGAATTGAATAAATAAACTATGTATTAATAAATTAATAAGGCTTCATAGTCTGTAGGTATTATAAAGTGTTACCAAAATAGCTAGCCTCAACATCTGTGAATTTTTATATCTTCAGTCTGTCAAAGAGTATTTGAAAACATCACAAGCTTAAGGGCACTGTTATTGTCATAAGAAAAGTAAACTGCTAAAGCCAAGCAGATCAAAATACATGCAAATTAATTTCATGTCTGTAGAACTATCAAAAAAATTAGCAGTGACAACTTATAGGTTACAAATGCATCTGTCTGAAACACTAATTATCAAAAATCATGACTGTACAGTAAGGAGACAAAAAGTATCTTTGGTAATGGCCTTGTAAAATGTTTATCATTATGGGAAAGTATTTTCCCAGTATTCAAAATATTACAAATATTACAGAACAGCATTAACACTTTACTGGGCAAAGAACCACATATGGTACCTTGATGTGCATCATAACAATGTTTTTTTTTTAAAGCCAAAAAAGTAAAAAAAAATATCATTATCCAATAACACTCTAGGGTTGGAATTTTTAATTTCCAAGTATTTCAATGAGTAGCATATAAAAAGTTAAAGTGTAAAACACTTGAAAGAATCAGTAAGACTAGAAAAGTGCTATACAAATGGTATTCCATTTTTATTTTCAACAAGTTTGTTGAAAATGATCAGAATATTTGAATGTTTATATCAGTTAGGATTTTATAATTTTTTTAAAGATGGGTCTGCATAAACACTTTACCTGAATGATTACTGAATGAGTCAAACGTTAGGAAACACATAACTGGATCATTGTCAATGTCCCCGTGATTGCTGGGATATGTAGCATGTGCCACAGCATGACAAAATGACTGAGTAGCTAATTGATGATGATAATGGGTTTCTTGGCCAGCAGAATTAAGACAAGGGATTAAGGGTGTATGAAGAAATTTGTTGTAAGGTAATGGTTAAAATCAGTCCTATAAGAGTCCTGAAGAAGGAACATTTGAGATGCAGGGAACGAATAACATCTTTTGGAGAAAAAGTTTCTATGGCAATTATGGTACCCTGCTCCAAAGTGATTTGGATTGAAATCTTTTCTGAGGACAATCTTGGCTTCATTGCTGCAACCTTCTAAGGTTAACCAATTAATCTCTTGAACATCAGAGTGAGTATGGATTGAGTCTGAATGCTGATTGGTATATTTAGAGTACTGGCATTGTACACCAAGAAAACTGGTCTGTTCTCCTCTGGCTTTATCTGGATTTATAGTTTGGTCATAGTTTGAGTTAGTCCTGTTTTGATCTGTTTCCTCCTCTACAGGATCTAATCTTCTGAAGGACCCCCTGAAGTTCTGGGAAGTCAGGGTGGGCTGTGAAAAAGTAAGTTCACGAGTTTCACAATCATAAGAATTTATATGTTCTGCATACAATATTGGGTCAGCTTCCCTGTAACTTTGGGGTCTGTTCTTAGGCTTTTTGTCAGGTTTGAAATTAGGCACAAGGCATGACTTGGGACAAAGTTTAGAACTTGATCTTCTATGCAATTCAGGATTGGTTCTAGATTCTGAACATGGACCCTTACCAGGTTTTTGAATGAGCATGGCCCCAAGCTGGGCATGTTTGGTGCTTACCTCCAGGCCCAAATGTTTGGTAGGAGAGGCCTGGCAAACGGGCACTGGGGAGTAGGGGCTGAGTGGGCTGGTTAGGCTTACTGAGCTCAGGGGACTGGCTGGACTATTGGTGCTAAAGGAGCCTGATGCACCACTGGCCACTGTGAAAGAGAAAGAAATGTGAAGCGTCAGGAACAGAGTCATTAGAAAGAAGATAGAACACAGGCAATTATGTTCAAAATTGTTTGTTACCTCTGTGCTTGGCTGTGTTGATGCCTCTGGATGAGTTGTTCTTGTGCAGACCCTCTAATATGTCCTGGACTCTCCAAAACTCTTTTTGGATGTGCTTCCGAACTAATTCACTCTGAAAAATTACAAAGTGACATGAAAGAGAAAAGTTGCATTACTTTATAGTAGCAGAAATTAGTCCCTAATATTGATCAAAGTAAGGTCCATTTATTAATATTAGTTATGTAGAAAAAGTAAGTACATCCCATGGAAATTGTTGCCATTTTTGTTACATTTTAACAAGCAAAAACCTTGACCAGTTCTTATGGTTAAAAGGAAATAAAACAACTTGTACATGAAAATGAGGTCTTGTAGTCATTTGAGAATTTAAATAAAGCCTTAATACTGCATTTATTTAATATTTGTTTTAATTGGCTTGTCCCAAAAAGTAAATAAAACCAGTCACTGTTTGAATGATAAGCTCAATCTTGTTCTGACACATGCCATAAAAAAAATCTCTTCATTAGTAAAGCTCTCTTTTGTTTGAGGATTTTAATGGCATTTGAATTTACAGTAATGGCTATGAGGAATTTTGGGGAAAAATCCATTGTGCTATTTGAAAAAAAACCCCCAAAAAATACAGGTCAGCTGTTCCACACAGATTTCAGGTTTATATGATGGAGCAGTTTGCAATAATGCAGCTCTCCTCCAAATAAATCTTGCACTGCACTTAATCCTCAGAACCCTTTGCACAAATCTCAGCAATATCTATCAGAAGAGTTATTTCTTATATCAAAAGCATATTGATTTTTCTTCATTCTCCTCTCATTTACTTTAATTGCCTCACTGTTTTCAGAAAGAATCACTTGCATGAAACCTGAGCTTACGCTTGATTATTCTGGTGAAGAGATGACAACAATCACTTCATGATTGCCTCTTATTGGCTGACTTGTTAACTTTTTGGGACAGGACACACACTAGCAGTAACGCTCAGCAGCCATCCATGATCATCTTCCCTGTGAAGTATTCACTGGGGAGCTCTGCTTTCCAAACATTGGAAGAAACTACAGTAGATTGTCCACAGTGGTAGATGAATTTCATTTGAGAACATACTTCTCTACTCACCTAACAGACAGTTAGTTGGGGTGACGTGTTAAAAAAATAAAATAAAATAAAATAAAACCAGTCACTGTTTGAATGATAAGCTCAATCTTGTTCTGACATATGCCATAAAAAAATATCTTTATTAGTAAAGCTCTCTTTTGTTTGAGGATTTTAATGGCATTTGAATTTACAGTAATGGCTATGAGGAATTTTGGGGAAAAATCCATTGTGCTATTTGTGTGAAATTGCTATAACCAAACTGCAGGCATTAAAAGGAACTGATGTGATGTGCTATGCACCAGCAATGTAGGGCCCCACTGTAAAAAAAAATGGAAAAAAAGGAATCTGTCATCATGTAAAAGTTAAATATAGGGTAAAATACAGCATAACAAGAAGCACTCCGAGAGTGCAAACCTCCACCAACGCAGCTCACTCTCTGTTCAGTATTAACTTTGAGGGGAATAGTATTGTATTTTGCATATAATCATTTTGTTTTCTTTGTTATTTTTAAATGTACTTTAAGACGTTTGCAGTGCAGTAAAAATCAGATTAAGGGTAGCATGACAGATGTTTACTTTGATTACACAAACAATATGTAGGAGTAGATAATGGATAATAGGTACTGATTTGTAAATAACTGAACATGAATAATTTGAGCTTATTATATAATATTATACTACAGTATATTTCTAACTAACTAGACAGCTCATTCTCTTGACAATACTTTTTTAAAGATACAACAAATTTTGGGATCAATGTAAAAGAAAGGCAGATGTGAAATGTAAAAGTGAGATCTATCTATCTATCTATAGATAGATAGATACCAGTCAAAAGTTTGGACACACCTTCCCATTCAATGTTTTTTCTTTATTTTCATGACTGTTTACATTGTAGATTCTCATTGAAGGCATCAAAACTCTGAATGAACACATGTGGAATTATGTAGTAAACAAAGTGTGAAATAACCCAAAACATGTTTTATATCTTAGATTCTTCAAAATAGCCACCCTTTGCTTTGATCACTGCTTTGCACACTCTTGGCCTTCTCTCAGTGAGCTTCATGAGGTAGTCACCTGAAATGGTTTTCCAACAGTCTTGAAGGAGTTCCCAGAGATGCTGAGCACTTGTTGGCCCTTTGCCTTCACTCTGCGGTTGCAATGCATTAGCATTAGCAGCAAAAGGAACAACAGAATAGACAGAGACCAGCAGGGGGAGCCACAGAAATATTACAACCACTGCTGGGGACATAATACTACTCTTAATTTTTCCCAGGCGGTGGTGCCTGATAATGTTTTCACTGATCATTCCAGTGTTTTCTCTGAGATAACTATCTCCATGCACAGATACTCAGTCAAATTGACGAAGCACTGAAAACACTAGTGAATTATATTTGTGGGCATGAAAGACATTCTCTAATATAACATAAATATGTGTTAATATATATATATATATTTTAAAAACCTTCCTGTGTTAGTAGCCACTGAACTTCTATACACATGCACATGCATCAGATCCTCTGCAAATAGTAAGTGTCCTTTATCGGATTGTGGGCTTACCAACCAAGAGAGATTAATTTGATTAGCAAAGATGAATAGCAATAGGACGTGGAGGCCTTTCTCAGTAACAAAGTCATGTTAATTAATCAGACACAACAATGTATAAGGGTTAAAGAACCCTGGGTATTTTTGAAGCTTGATTTTAAAATACACCTGTTGGTTTACAAAATATATTTTTGATTTGCTAATATATTATGAACTGTTACTGTTACTCTTATTAGGCATTGTATGAATTTATAAAATCCTGCCCTCTTCAACACTATATGTTGAATTTAAGCAATCAGTGTCTAGTAGTACAAGACAGTTTTTGTTGTTTTTTTTTACTATTTCTATTTTATAATTTCATATTTTGATTTAAAACTTGGCCTATGGTATCAATTCTTAATAAAAAGCAAGTAATCCCCAACAATTATTTGTATTATACTGCTAGACCACATATGCCCTGGTCCCTCCTTCTACTTGCAGCACATTGCCAAGAAAGGACAGTTTAAGAAAAAAGAAAGAAGGGGGACTACAGCAGGCAGCACAGGGTAACAGCTCTCTTCTGTTGTGGATCAGGCCATATAGCAGTAAGGAGGATACGAGAGATGTATTATCACCTGAAAACAAAATAGTGAATGCAAAAGACCATTGACTCTTGATCTCTTGATTTTTGATGTGACAGATTTGCACGAGTGTATAGGTGTTAAAATAAATAAATTAATAAGCATGTAAGCAAGTAAAAAGTATGCTAATGTGTGCAACTTATTTATTTATTTATTTTGTAAATACTTATGTGCCCTGCAGCTTCCAGCTTTCACTTTAAGTGCTCATCTCAGATAAAGTCCAAACCTTCATGTGCCTTTTAAAGTAAAAGCACAGGTGCTTGCTAATTTCATTATTATTTGTTTACTATGTCATCTGCTTTTATAATTGTACCAAAATCTTTATCAGAAACAATATTTAAAAAAGCACATGACTAACCAGCATCTTACTGTGACATCCAAACAGATGTCATGTAAGTAAGTAAATGCAGTCATGTGAAAAAGAAAGCTTTCACAGGACTCTATGCAGTCATGTTCTTTTTAGAGAGAAGAGACTTTCTCCTGTCAGCTCTTCCAAACCAGTCATACTTGTTCAGTCTTTTTCTAATTGAGCTGTTATAACTGTAACAAGTTATAACAACTGTAACATGCTAACTGAGGCCTGTAGAGTTTGAGATGTAGCTTTTTTTTTCTTTTTTGCAATTTCTCAGAGCATTGCACCGTCTGACCTTGGAGTGAATTTGCTGAGACGTCCACTCCTGGGAAGGTTGTGACTTTGTGTGAACACACACCTGAATACAGCAGACCAGTCATACCTAAATGATGAATCATCACAGGCCGCCAAGTGGACATTGAATGCAGCTCAGATTTGATCAAACAAATGCTGCAACTTAGAGAGTTCACTTCAATTACTGATCAGGATAAAGTCCCAACCTTCACATGTTTCTCAAAAGTGGAAGCACAAGAGTTTGCTAATTTCAACTTTATAGTGTAATAAAAGCATATGACTACTTAGTGTGATATCCAACCAGAAAACTTTACTATCTTCTACTATCTGGTTTTATACACTTAAAATGAATAAAACTTTATAGGTTACCGAAGATCATTCTTTGTGTTGTTTTTTCAAAACTGAAAAAACGTGTTGAAGAACTAGACGACTGGTTACATGAAAATTAAAGAACAGTGAGTCTAACTTTCTGTTCGACTGTTCAGGTTCAATCTTCCCCACAGGTGCGGAAAGGCAAACACTTCTCTAGTGTGTAATGTTACCTTCATATTTGTATAAAAATACTTATTCAGTAACTTATACTTTAGTGAACAAGCAACATACAACAACAAAGGTTTGGACCTCAGCCATGTGCTGTGAGCCACTATTCGTATTTATATAAAGGCATGTTCAATTCATTGGATATCTTTCAGGTCCTAAAAGATTTTTGTTGCTGTTGTTATTCTTCTCATTTTGGACTGTAATTTCACATGTATGAAAAAAGCCCAACAGTAGTAAATAGCTCTGTGAACAGAAGATTACATTTAGCTGAGACTTTTGCTGTGTACTAATGTTTTCACTCAGCTGATGTTTACTACAACACATTGAACTGTGAATGTATGAAATTAAATTAGATCAACAGAAATCTAAACATAAAAAATGTTTTCAACATGCCCACTGCAACAATCAAAAAGGAAAGGACACCAACCCTGAACTTTAAATCCAGGCCCAACTAGTGGACTGTTTCTGACTGCATCTCATCCTCTGACAAACAACTGCAGCAGCTTGCAGCTGCCACTGTCCAGCAGTTAAATATTAATCTTAGATGAAGGCCAAACCTTCACATGGTCCTCAAAAGTAAAAGCACAAGAGTTTGCTAGTTTCATTATGACTTGTTTACATGTTTATCTGCTTTTCTATAAATTCAACAACTTTATGATGTAAAAACAGCACAAGACTAACTATGTTCTACAAAGTGTGATATCCAACCTGGTTTTATACACATAAAATGAAGAAAACTTTGGCTATGTTGTGACAATTTAACTTTATGAAATATGAAGAAATGACTTTGAATTATTAGATTGTTTTATCAAATGAATGTGTAATCTAGATCAACTATTCAAAACAGCTTGTACTTTTATTAATGGAAAATCATGCAACTCATTTTCATTAAAACCATTAAAAGTAATTGGAACAAAAATGAGTTAAAAAATGTCAGAATTGGTATTCATTTGTTATAGATGAAAATTAAGATTTTTTTAGGTTACTAAACATCACAGATATAAAACACATCTTGTTGTGATGATTGTCAATATTGCATGATCAGACGCTTAAATAACAATGTACATAGACATGGTTTCTCATTAACATGCATAACTGCATTTTTTTTTCTTTGCAGTT
This sequence comes from Heterochromis multidens, assembly GCA_015108495.1. Lineage (NCBI taxonomy): Eukaryota > Metazoa > Chordata > Actinopteri > Cichliformes > Cichlidae > Heterochromis > Heterochromis multidens. Next base: position 8,006 of record VUQS01006179.1, read on the forward strand.
CTTCAGTTAAGCAGCAGTTAAATATTAATTTTAGATGAAGGCCAAACCTTCACATGGTCCTCAAAAGTAAAAGAGTTTTCTAGTTTCATTATGACTTGTTTACAAGTTTATCTACATTTATAGTTATACTAAAGTCTTTATCAGAAATCACTTTATAGTATAAACAAACCACTCTCTTATAAATGTGTAATTACATTTATAGGAAATAGTAATGTATGAACATGTGTAAACAAGGCTCACACAGATGTAAAGATGCTGAACACTTCATATCTACAACAGATGAAACTAAACCCTCAAATAAGGTCAGGTTCTGTTAATAAAGATTAAAATGCCAGTAAATCAACCAACAAAGAAACTGTCTCCTAAAATTTATCAGTTATTAACCATTACACCACTATTGATGCTCTAATAAATTTCAAATGGCTCTTCAAATGTGAAAGTGCATCAATCTTGTGTCATTGTTATTACTTGTATTATAGTTCAATGTATTTTTGTTTTGTAAAATGTTCATCAAAGTAAAAACTTCAAATTAAATCAAAAACAACAGTTATCTTTTTGCTTAAAGCATACAGGTTGGTTTGGATTTAATTCCTGACAAGTGTTAAAAAAAGAAAGAAAAAATGTCTTTAATTTGCAAAAAGAATATACACTCAGGGAGATTTTTTTTATATATATAAAAAAAAAACTAAACAAGTTTAGATCTCAGCAATGTGCCGTGAACTATTTTCAGTATCTATGAAGTGGGATGTTGGATTGTATTGTTGTATTGTATCACATTGAACTGTGAATATAAATGAATTACATACTCAAAAATTTTAGTATGGTTCCTCCCTCAGTCCCTCCCCTTTTCCTTTGCTTGTGATGCTGGGAGTGTATGTGTTTTCAAATCACTTGTTCCATGTCTTAAGGCAGCCAACACTCCCACTTGATGACACTCAAACTCATCATCTATCAGGACTCATTCGACTAGTCTTATCTACGTCTTCAAGATGGCAAAGAAAAGTAAAAACAAGAGCTCTAGTAAGTGTTTATGGAGAAATTGATGTAAATTACAATGCTGATTTATTTATCAGTTTAGTAAATTAGTAATTATTATGCCAAAATCAACACAAAACAGCTGTTTTTTTTAAAAATTTGTATTAGACTAAACAGTAATTTATATTTTTAAAATATAAACAGCTGCATTTTTCACTCAAAACTTGAGAGTGATCTATTTTTATTAAGAAATAGATTACTGTTAAAACTCTGACTGAAAACAAAAAAATATATGAAAAAATGGCAAAGTGCTGTAAGGATTAGCAAAAATGTTAATTATAAGCTGTACAGTAAAATGTAAAAAACTTCTATCTGCTTTATACACTTAAGATAAAGAAAACTTTGGCTATGTTGTGACAATTTAACTTTATGAAATATGAAGAAATGACTTTGAATTAATAGATTGTTTTATCAAATGAATGTGTAATCTAGATCAACTATTCAAAACAGCTTGTACTTTTATTAATGGAAAATCATGCAACAAATTTTCATTAAAACCATTAAATGTAACTGGAACAAAAATGAGTACAAAAAATTCAATATTATTTTTCATTTCTTGTAGGTGGAAATTCAGATGTTTTTTTTAGGTTACTAAACATCACAAACGTAAAACACAGCTTGTTGTTGTGACTGTTGATATTGCATAATTAGACTCTTAAATAATTCACTGTACATAGACACAGTTTCACATAAACATTCATAACTGTGTTTTTATATCTTTGCAGTTCTTCAGTCAGAGATGTCACACAGATGCAGCCTGCTCTGCCTCGGTCCTCTGACCTTCCACTGTCAGGCTGTGGGACAAAAGGTCCGCCTGAGTCACGGGGGTCATCTTGCAGAGAAGACTGAGGACACGTTCAAGAGTGGCCTGGTGTTCAGCAACCGTCCAGTGAGGATCCAGGAGAGGATTCGTCTGAAAGTGGTGAAGGATGCATTAAAATGGCATGGAGCTCTGCGTGTGGGCTTTACCAATGTGCCACCCTCAGCCAGAGCTCTGCCTCTGCCCTGCATGGCCATCCCCAACCTCACTGACAGACCTGGGCACTGGGCTGTTGCTTTAGATGACTTCTACTGCCAAGCAGGTTCAGAGCTGGAGTTTTGGGTTTCTTATGGTGGCAGCATATACATAGGTATCAACAACAGGCAGCGTGAGGTGCTAACAGGAGTGGACATCAGCCAGCCACTGTGGGCTATGATAGACATCTACGGGCAGACGTCCTCCATTTTCCTCCTAGGTAAGTTTACTAGAACTACATTTTATGTTTGCCTTACATGTTATGTGTTTCCTGTTCTCTGAAGACAGACCATTTCCCATGCTCTGACAGTGATTAATATTGTCTGAATGACTACTGAAATACTCTTTGCTGTTTGCTGAAGGCTCAGAGAAAAAAAAGCAGTTTTTCACTAGAAGATCCTGTCCTGCACCTGAACTCCTCACCTCACCTGCTGGTTCAGTTCCTGATGTTTCATGGGTCAGTGGTGATGACTGCATCTCCTGTCTTGACATGGAAATCCCAGCAGGTAAAAAGAGTCGCTCCAAACATTACTGTCTGATTTCAGTTGCACATTTCTAACCAGAGAGGATGTGATCAGTGAAATCAGCTGTAATAGTGTGGTCTCACATATGTCTGATGTCAGATTTGTAATTGGGATCTCTGTCTTCTGGTCACAGAT
>VUQS01006181.1:8627-25488 GCA_015108495.1 Heterochromis multidens
TACTTACTATTCTGCTTCTCCGTCGGTCCCAAACACCCCCCCCCCCCAAATCCCCATCCCCTCATTTATTCTCTACCAACCACCACATTTGTCTTCAGCATCCCCATCACCTCATATCACCGCCTTAGCATGCTTACATAAAGAGCTGCAGCGTCCCCGGGTGCTGCGCTTCAAGCAAGCTATTTCCATTTCAAAAGTTAACTTCAAAAATAGTTTTCTCTGCCTTTCTCCTGTGGTTCTTTGTGTGTGGGGGACTAATCTGATGCCAGAAATAAAAGACTGTTGGATCAGGACAGGAAAAAAAATGCTTGTGCTGTCAGTTTCACTTCTGTATTACATGGCCTGCAGTGGTAGTTGTCACCTCTGTAGTTCTTTCTGGTTTGGGTTTCCACTATTTAAACATCGACCTTGCTGCGTTGTTGAGTTATAAAACTGTGATTTTTAAGCAAAGCCCACCTTTTGTTGCTTTGTCCTGTTTTGTTTCTGAGGAAAAGCTTAAGTAATTAGTACATTCATTGGATTATGTCATTAGTTTTAATGCCAGATATAGCATATCTCTTGATGCATGCTCAATAATCCAGGTAAAAGAATCCCAAAAAGTTGAATCTGTTCATCTGGACGTGGCGTTTTTTAGTGGGAGAAACGTTTCGTTTACCAACTGGTAACTTCTTCAGTCTGGAGACTGAAGAAGTTACCAGTTGGTAAACGAAACGTTTCTCCCACTAAAAAACGCCACGTCCAGATGAACAGATTCAACTTTTTGGGACAGATATAGCATAGTTCTAGCACTCAAATATGAAGATTAGTTGCTTAAGTTTTTCATATACGATGGCACCTAAATATGTTTGTCTAGGAAAACAAATCCATGTGATCTTAGGAAACTTGAGTTTGTGCAGGAGTTTGCTCAACCATTTGACATGGATTTTGTGGAATTGGAGAAGGCCTTCGACTTTGGAGTACTTTGGGAGTATGGCGTATTGGCCTGTCGTTGTTTGGTGCAACCATAGTGAGACCTCGGTTTACATTGCAGGCTGTAAGCTAGTCTTGTTCCCAGTGGGTTTCAGACAACACCCAGGGCAGGGCCTTTGTCACTGATTCTGGTGGTCTCAGGTTCATGTCTCTGCTTTTTCCGGATGATGTGGTCCTGTTGACTTCATTGAGCATTAGGGTGGTTTGCAGCTGAGGGTGAAGTGGCTAGGATGAGACCTGCACCTTCAAATCTGAGGCCTTGACTGTCTTTCAGAATAATTGAAAGGAGGAGATTACAGATAAAAACGGTGGAAATGAGCTTCCTCTGAAGGGTATCTGGGCTCGCTTTTAGAGATATGATGAGGAGCTCAGTCATTTGGGAGCGGCGCAAAATAGAGCTGCTTCTCTTCCCTGAAAGAAACCAGTTGAGGTGGTTTGCACGTCTGACTAGAACGCCTCGTGAATGTCTCCTAAGTGAAGCTTTTCTGGCATGTCAAAACGGGAGGAGTCCCTGGGCTAAACCAAGGACATGCTGGAGAGATTCTGCCTATCGGGACTCCTCTGTATCTTTGTTTAGACTGCTGCCTCTGTGACCCAGAGCTGGGTAAGTGGCAGAAAATAAATAGATTGAAGGTTCCGGGATTTTTTATTTATTTATTTTTTGACAAAATGATTGTGATATATTCAGTAAGCCTGTTCTTGATTAATAGTTAAGAGAATAAATGTGAATAAAGAGTGAGAAATGCCCATCATAATTTCCCAGAGCCCAAGTTTGAATATTCAGATTGCTTGTTGTGTCCAACCAGTTGTCCAGACATATTTCACTGACTCTTTTCTGCACATTTTTTGGCTTTTTTTCTTCTTTAAAATGACATAAGTCAGTGGAAATAATGAGACAGATGAAGCTGTTTCCAATTCATTTTCTCTGAAATACAGTTTTTTGGAACTAATAGTAATAACATTTTTAGTACAAGAACAAATCCTGAATGTTTTGCTTTTTATGCATCTAGCTAAAAATGTGTTTTTAAAGCTTTTTTTAAAGTTAATATGTCTTGTATTTGCCAAGTTAATTTCACTCAAGTGCACTCCATGCTTCACTGTTCTTTTTGCCTGGAGCTGCTCTTTTCCACCTCCTCCTGCACGCAGCGTCAGCTTCCTGCTTCCTGCTCAGCTGATAGGCTGCAGGCCGGTTGCTGAGTCACATGGAGCGATCAGGGCTGCTGCCCTTCCTCCGTCTGCCTCGTCTCAAGGCATTTTTCAGCTCATTGTTTCCTCTTCTTCAAGTGAAATGTGAAATCTGCTCAGGACAAGTCTGCAGTCTCCTCTTCACACCATAGCAGCTTTTATACTGAGGTGGGCATGCTTGGTTCAACTCACTTTGTCACTGCACCATCAAGGATGAGACAAATGTTAGCTCATTCACACCCACGAGTTTGGTTTCTGTATTTTTCACTGGAACATGCTGTAAAATGTAACTTCAGTCAGTGTTTCTGTAATTATTCAGCCGAGACGGTGCCGTTTCAGTCGTGTGTGCTTGCAGAGATTTATTAGGCAGCTCGCTACAAGTGCTGCCAAAGCGCTCAGTCATAATCCTCTTAAGTGTGTGTGTGTGTGTGTGTGTGTGTGTGTGTGTAATGAATATATAGCAGATGAAGTCAGGATGGAGTTCATGGAGAGTGTGTTGAGCGACAGTACTAAGATATTAACCTGCATTTGTTTAGCCAATGCATCTATAATAATGTAATCTATTTTTCCAGCTACACTAATTAATAGGGGTCAGTATGGACTACAGTATAGCAGCACTAAGAAATTGATTATTATGGGAGACTCATGAATGAGTCTGAGGTCTGTATTACTTTACCATACTGTATTTTTCAGCTGCAGTGAATGATAGATGTTTAAAAGATGCAAAAGTTTATAGATGATTTTTCTAAAGTTGGATCCTAGTAGACTGTTGACTGGCTAGATACAAGTACAGTTAATAGATGATGATCATAAAGAAATGTGACGGCCAGCGTTTGTTTAAAGTGGTGAAAGTGAGTTGTGGTGCAGCAGAAAATGTCTACAACTTCCTCTCAGAGTTTTCCTGTCTGTCGCCTTGTGTCTGTTATCTGTAAACCACTCACAGACCACAAACCTCAGATCCGGATTTTACTGTCAAGCCGGCAGCACGTTTAACTTCTTTGGTTTGATTTAAACTTTTAATGACAGCTGCACCAAAGATGCTCTTTTTGTTAAACAATCTTAAATGATGACTCTTAAGTTTTTTTCAGAACACTTTACAAGTGCTAATCTTCATTCATCCTCTTCTACTACAACCTGCTGCTGCTGCTCTTATGCTGTACTGAGCTTTTCAGCGCAGGTGCTTCAGTCAGCATCTCATTTAAAGGCACCTTGAGAGTAGAGATGGAGAAGCATTATTTCTTACTAATTTCCTCAACGCGAACCTCCCACACCCCTGAACCACGAACCATCCAGTCAGAAACACATGGTCTAACCTTTTCAAAAGCCAGTGGTGCTTCTCACTTGCAGCAGAGTATTGATTTTAAAAGGAGATGAATCATTGGCAGACAGGACGAAAAAAGGCTGTTTATTTGGCCATGAGACAAGAAAAGGTCAGAGGATTGTGACTCTGGAAAAAAAAAAAATAAAGGTTACCTGTTGGTCTTTTAATCAATATGTCACATTTCTTGTGAATCCCTCTTGGTCTTTTGTGACTTTTTTGCTCATCTGTGGCAGTCATAAAACAAGTGGATTCCATCTTTTAGATGACAACAAGCTGCTTTTAGTGTCTCGTTTGTTTGTGTGACTGTAGAAAATTCTTTTCCCTTCTGCATTTGTTAGAGCCTGATGTTGGTAATCTTGTGTTATGAGGACTTCCAAGACAAAATATTTTTATACAGCCTTATTACTCTTATCTAAATTTATTTGCTTTCCCTGCAGGATGCGTGAGGACATGTCCACCATGGTGTGTGTGAAGGAGGAGGAGGATCCTGGGGAGAAGCTGTCCCAGGATGAGATAATTTCCCGGACCAAGCAGGTGATCCAGGGGTTGGAGGCCCTGAAGCAAGAGCACCACTCCATCCTGGAGGGCCTTCTGGGCACACTGCGTTGCCTGAAGCAGGATGAGGAGGGTGTTCTCGTGGAGGAAAAATCGCACATGATCCGCAAGTCCCTGGAGATGCTGGAACTTGGACTCAGCGAGGCTCAAGTATGTGTGTAGAGCTTCAGTGATTGGTTAATATCAATATGCATGGCAGACTGTTTTGTTATTTATTTAGGTTGGTCTGGGCAGAAAATCTTCGTGGTTGATGAAGCCTTGAAATTTTGCAGAATATTTGCTTTCGTCATTTCACTTCACATTTCATTTCACAAACAGTGAATGAGTCAGCGATGATTCATTGTTGATGCTTTAGCCTCTCATCACCATCTCCCAGCAGGCTTTGTCTAATAAATATACAATGCACTGTGTGCACACCCTGCACACTGAAATTTCTACCTCCAGCTTTTTGCTTAAATTTGTGGTAAAGTGTAATTTTCCTGCTCAAACACCCCTAATGTCTCTGAGGTGCAAACCCCTCATTTGATTACAGCCCTCCAAGCCTTTCACCTTAGACTGTATGCTTTTACCCAAAGTGCCTCACTGTAACATTAGTGGACACACATTTAGTTCTGGTGGGAAGTGCACACTTACCCCTAGGCAGTTTTAGTACCAACCCTACACATGGCTTTGGTATAATTGTTTTAGTAAACAATCTTCTACTACATATATTAGTGTAAATATTGTTATGAGAGCATAAATCCAACTATAGATACAAAAGAGTCTGCATGATTGCAGATGTTGCAACATAACCGCCTCCTCTTTGCCCAGGTGATGATGGCGCTATCAAACCACCTAAGTTCAGTGGAGTCTGAGAAGCAGAAGCTGAGGGCTCAGGTACGGCGACTCTGCCAGGAGAACCAGTGGCTGAGGGACGAGCTGGCCGGGACACAGCAGAAACTGCAGAAAAGCGAGCAGAGCGTGGCCCAGCTGGAGGAGGAGAAGAAGCATCTGGAGTTCATGAACCAGCTGAAGAAGTACGACGAGGACCTGTCCCCCTCTGTGAGTGCTCAGGACTTAAGAATGTGTTTTGATGCCCTCGTGTAAAATATGCGTGACCATCTTGCTTTTTCACCAAGCACCTTATCAACAGCAGATATGAACAAAAACTATCAATATAAACCATCGCAGGCATTTTGTGTGTTAAAATGTTCACGATTAGACCAAAACTGCAGAATGACTGGATCTGCTAATAAATTGGCACTATTTCTCTATGCATTTGGAAACATTTAGTTACTTCATGTGTAATTTCACTTCCTTTTTGCTTTTTGTCCTCTCTCCCGCCATTGATCGTCCTGCTTGCTCTCTCCCTCCCTCCCCTCTCAGGAGGAGAAGGATTCAGATTCTACTAAAGAGACTCTGGATGATCTCTTCCCAGATGACCAGGATGACCAAGCTCCAGGCAGTAAGTGCTCTACCTTCCTCATCTTCCATCTACTTTGAGAGACTTTCACACAGTTTCTTGTCCTTGGACCCAAATAGGAAATATAGTTTGTTGCCTTGGGGTGTAGATTTAATTGGCACACACTTTATTAACTCCTGAATGGTTTTGCATTTATAGAAAGTGAGAGCTGTAAGTAAACCCCTGCTTTCACCATATTAATACTTGGCAGCTGAACTCTGTGACATGCAGTTTTTTCCCCGATAGATGCCACAGTTTTGAAAATGCAGCTGCTATAAAATTGAGATCACCTTTGGGAACAGAGCTTAAATCTTTGTATCAGCAGCACTCCTTTAATTTACTCAACCTGAATCAGTGGATGTTCCCACAGTCAGAATATATCATGTAATATATGGTGACGAGTTCTGGTGGTGAACATGTTTGAGTGTGTCCATCTACCGCTCTCTCAAACACGCCACCCCCGTTTTTCATTGCTCCCATTCTTTATTACCAGCCTTTTGCTCAGTGTTTGATGGGATGGTCTTTCAGTAGCTCATGAAGCCAGACAGTAAAGCTTTGTTGGCTGTAAAGCCCCATTAGTCAGGACCTAGTTGAGTCTGGATGCGGGCCAGTGAAGTTCTATAGTCCCAGTTTTTCTACAATGTATTACTTTTTGTGACTGTAGTCAGGTGAAATATTTCCGCAAAAGGGCAATGGTGATGTTTCCATGGACTAACTTTGTGGCTCTGGATATCAATGAAGTACTTAAAATGTAAACATTTGTTACATCATGGCAAGAAAAGAGAAACCCATGTGAGCTTCTGTCCCATTATTTGGTGAAATGTAATATATTTTATATTTATTATAGTTATTTTTCGGGGTAGCATAGTGTTTAGCACTATTGATTCACAGCAAGAAGCTCCTGGGCTTGAATCCACCATCTGGCTGGGGCCTTTCTGTGTGGCGTTTGCATGCTGTCCTCGTGTCTGCGTGGATTCTCTCGCAGTCTAAAGACATGCAGTTAGTGGGTTTAGGTTAACTGGTGATTCTAAATTGCCCATAAGTGCGAATGTGTATGCGAATGGTTGTCTGTTTCTCTGTGTTAGCCCTGCGACAGACTGGTGACCTGTCCAGGGTGTACCCTGCCTCTCGCCCTATGGCAGCTGGGATAGGCTCCAGCCCCCCCGCAACCCTGAACTGAATAAGCGGAAGAAAATGGATGTATGGATAGTGCATCTACTATGAAATGAAGAACATTAGAGTTTTGTTCCCAAAGGTTTTTTTTTTTTTTTCTTCTTTGACCCCATTTGGCTCATCCCATTCGGTATCAGTTTGTCAGCCAGTTTAACTTGCTGTATAACATGTAATAGTTATCATTTGCCATTCACTCCCTAAACACAAGAAAAAGAATTCTTGAAGTTCAGGGTGATTTGCAAAAACCACAATACACAAAAATGAGATCATGCAGCTATTCAGTAGTTATATACCCGTACCTATTCACACACAAACACATAAATGTTGTGTATACACACAAACACACAAATTCCTACTCATGCCCACATCAGTTCTTATAGTAAATACTGTCAGGTAGCTACATTTGATGACGATGTATACAAACCTAAAAGGAATACTAAAAAAATAAAGACCAGATGTGCAGAAGACTGGAGTTTGGAGAAGCAGCAGCTTCAACTACTGTAGAAAAGAAATGACCTCACGTAATTCATGGCATCAAATGCAGACTAGAAAATACTTTTAAAAAGTAAGCAGATGCTTTCTGATGTGAGTTGGTTAAGGAGTGAGAGAGAAGTGAACTCGAGAAAGGGATGGGGTGTGTTTATGGGGATGCAACGCATCATCGAATGCCTCTTCCACCGGCATTAATCCTCTCTCTGTATGAAACAGAGCTGCCTGAGGCTCTGTGTGTGCTTGGTGGATACTGGGTTAGAGCTGGAGTAGATTAGATGTCTTTCCTTCCCATGCTGATTCAGACTGCCTGAAAAGCTGTTTGGGTTTTGGTAAATTGCTGTCAGCAGGAAGAAGACAATGGTGATGACATTTCTGCTTCTTTTTTTTTTTTTTTAATCACTCAGGGGCTTATGCAATGATTTTCTGTCCTAATATTTACATTTTACTCACTTAACTAACTCTGACACTAAATGATCTTCTCAGCCTGCAACATAGTCCAGCATCAGCCATCTGTGAATGTTTGGAGCAGATTTTAACTAGAATAGTGCAAAGCTGAAGTCAAGCTCCAAAAATGCAGCATCCTGCACTTTTCATCATGCAACATAGTGACCAGTACCACTGCTCATGTAAATCTGGTAGGGGTGTTCTTAAATGGAGTTTCATAAACAGGGAAAATGCCTGCCTTGTCAATCAAAGCACTAAACATCATGTACATATTTACAAAAGACCACAAAAGCATTTGAATAATAAATATTAAAATCAAAGTCAGAATTGGTAAAGAATAGGACCAAATTGACACCAATAAAATGTCTACATGTAAAGCAATTCGCTCCTCATGCATCGCTGGTAGCTGAGAATAATTTAGATTGATGGAATCCTACTTTTGCTTCCTGCTTCCAGGAACAGTTTGTAGTATTTTAATAATGAACTAGTGTTTTTAGTCATTTTTTTAAAAGCATCCCAGACATTAGCTTGTTCCAGTTTTGAGGATTTGCTGCATTTATTTGTAGACACTTGCAGTGGCATGTTGGACTTGTGAGCTAATCATTTTTTAATATTTCAGTTTACTGTCCAAATTGTTTAATGAGCATTCAGTACATTGGTAATTAACCAGTGCTAGCTGCGATAATAACTACATAATTTATGAGTGGATAAAAAAACCAAAAACTTTTTAGTTCCTAGTAATAGATTGAGTTGTAGTGAGGATGCTGTGATCCATGCCTGCTGTTTTTGTCAGTTTCCATTCTGCTTTCAGTACGTTACTTTTCTGTGAGTGGCAGCAGAGGCGGGCTGAGGTTTGCCAGTGGTTCTGAACACCTGGTATCACTTGGTGTCTGGACATTTCTCTGTGGTCACTGTCATTACTGCAGTGGGCGGCTCCCACTCAAAACCTTACTGGCTCTCTTTCAGAGTAAATATAGAGCCGCCTGCCTTTAATAAGAAACCCCATCGGGTGGTTTCCTGACCTCTCATACATTCATACATTCTTAAACACTCGCATATAGAGACAGGCAGGCAAACAGACAGACAGACAGACGGACAAACAGACTATGTATCACAAGAGACATTCCAGTTATGTCCTTCTGTCCCTGTTAAATGTAGCACGCAGGAGCTGGTACCTTAGCTGTGCAAGACAGGCGAAAGAAGGCATTGTTTATGTGTGAATAATCCTGTTTGTGTAGTGCATATGTTAAAAGCCAGCCAGTATTTGTTTGCTCTAGTTAGTATTGACCCCTTTATATGATCTCAGATACCCACTGGATTTAAAGGCTCCTTTAAATTTAGAGGAAAAACTGTGACATAACCGGGTTATCAGTAGGTTTCTTTTCACACATCATCTCCTGTTAAACTCCTGTTATTAGTCAGTCTTTCTGCTGATTCCTTCATCCACAGTCACTGACTCAGTGAGATGGTAAAGATTTAACTGTGTTATCCTCGTTAATGAACTGGGTGAATTAACTGCAGTTTACTTGCTTTCAAGTTATGAACTATTAATATTTGGTTTATTCTATGTGATGGGGTGTTAAATCTGCCTCATTGTGTAATTTTGTGAAACTGCTTTTTCCACAGTTTCATAAAATTACACAATGAGGCGGGCAGCACGGTGGTGCGGTGGTTAGCACTGTTGCCTCACAGCAAGAAGGTCCTGGGTTTAAATCCACCATCTGGCCTTTCTGTGTGAAGTTTGCATGTTCTCCCCATGTCTGCATGGGTTCTCCGGCTTCCTCCCACAGTCCAAAGACATGCAGTTAGTGGGATTAGGTTAATTGGTGATTCTAAATTGGCCATGAATGTGTGAATGGCTGTCTGTCTCTGTGTTAGCTCTGTGAACTGTCCAGGGTGTACCCTGCCGCTCACCCTATGGCAGCTGGGATGGACTCCAGCACCCCTGTGACCCTGAATTGGATAAGTGGAAGAAAATGGATGCTTTTTCCACAATATTCCCAACATTTTATTGATTAAAGAGTGATGCCTAAAACTATTTTTAGTTGCTGGGTTATTGTTACATTGTTGTATTTAAATGTAACAAAAATCAAACATATTTGCACCTTAAATTAACATTGAGTGGGTGTAGCTGAAGTGTCTGCTAGCTGGGGGGTTCACCTAAGGGCAGAGCAGGCAGGTGAGGTCTGGTCAACACTGTTTATTTTTACAAAACAGATCACAAAGCCTTTCACTGCTCATCTGGTTGGAGCACAGAGTCTCTTTTCAGCACAACTTGAATAATAAATATCAGGACAAGCAGACATGCAACACTCGTTTCTCTTTCTCTCTGGTCTCGACTGGCTTCCCTAGCACTGGAGTGTCAGCACACTACTGCAGATAAAGGAGAGAGTATGCAGCCAGCAGGAAACACCTGTTTTAGCTGTGTTCCCTAAATCCCTCCCACTGTCTATCCCTCCTGCAGCTGAGCTCTTACCAAGGCCCTCTACCCCAGCAGGCTTAACCTGTGATTTTTTTTTTTCTCCTTTTAAGTTTCACATTTAGATAATATACAGTGCCGTGAAAAGGTATTTGCGCCCTTCCTGATTTCTTAGTTGGGTTTTTTTGTGTATTTGTCACACTTTGTTTCAGATCATCGAGCAAATTTTAATATTAGACAAAGATAACCCACGTGAATACAAAATGCAGTTTTTAAATAATGATTTCATTTATCAAGGGAGTCATTGGCAAGTGTGAGACGAGCCTTTGTGTTCTTTTTGGTCAGCAGTGGTTTGCCTTGGAACTCTCCCATGGATGCCATTTTTGCCCAGTCTCTTTCTTATTGTTGAATAAGGGCTTTGTAACCCTTTCCAGACTTTCTTTAGATCGTGACATGATGTGTTGCTTTTTGAGATCTTTTAGCCTGCTTCCTTTTGTCAGACAGGTTCTATTTAAGTGATTTCTTGATTCAGCAGGTATGGCAGTAATCAGGCCTGGGTGTGGCTAGTAAAATTGAAGTCAGCTTTCCAAAAAATGTGGTTAATCACAGTTAATTCATGATTTAACAGGAGGGGTATTTACTTTTTCACACAGGGCCAGGAAGGTTTTAATAGTTTTTTTTCCTTAATAAAGGAAATCATCATTTAAAAACAGCATTTTGTATTTACTCAGGTTATTTGGGTCTAATATTAAAATTTGTTTGATGAGCAGAAACATTTAAGTGTGACAGATATGCAAAAAACTAAGAAATCAGGAAGGGAGCAAGTACTTTTTCTCTGCACTGTATACAGTATAGCACATAGCTCTAAATAGGTCAAATACAAAATACTAGTTTGTGCTTAAAAATCAGTTTCTATACAGTGCAGTGATGGGTTTTTCCTAATAAATAATTACTTTCCTTTTCGTACTTTGTGTCTGTAGTCCAGCCAGCCCACGGCAGCGCTGCAGCAGCTGCTGCTCAACAGGGAGGATATGAGATTCCCGCTCGTCTGAGGACCCTCCACAACCTGGTGATCCAGTATGCCTCCCAGGGCAGGTATGAGGTGGCTGTACCGCTCTGCAAACAGGCTCTGGAAGACCTGGAAAAGACTTCTGGACACGACCACCCAGATGTGGCCACAATGCTTAATATCTTAGCCCTTGTTTACAGGTACTCTAATCCAACATCTAATAATATACACACATTTTTTTCTCATGTAAGCTGATGTTTTCCTGTTTTAATGAGATCATGTTGCTAGCTGCTGGTTGTAGTTTATTCTACTGTATATATAAAATATGATTGCCTTGATGTCTTTTGTGAAGTCAGGTGGTTTAAAAAAAGTTTTTTTTTTTTTGTAGTCTGCACTGGTTCATAAAATCCCCAAATCCCCTGACACTTGCACTGCTTTTAATGAATTCTTTTTGTCAGTGTTTGGAAAATATCACAGAAGGGTATGCTTTTAACCTTGAGATAATCATAGCACAATTTGAAGACCTTTAGATTCTACAAATCCTAGTTTTCTTGAGATAATGACAGGACGGTTTGTCATTTTGTCACCTTCACAACACTGTGGCATGTTTCTTAAAACCTTTGGCAGGCAACTGTTGTGTGACTGGCCTCTAAATGAGAACTGGATGCTTTCATCAGAACAAGCCGAACATAGCCTGACACAACCAAAGATTTATAGTACAGTAACAGAAATGGGCGACTGTTAATTTCCCAGCCCAATTAGACAGGAACAAAGGAATGAAACTTAAGATAGTATTGCATAGTATTGTTGCCATGTTTTTACACAAATCTAAGCCATTGAACAGTCCGCTCAAGCTTTTGATTTGGTTACCATAAAAGACTGAGAGTCTGGGTCGATTTGTTGTTACTGTACCAGTGCATTGACTGTGGGAACTGCTGAAAATGATGGCCCATTAGTGGAAATTATCAGCATAGTTAATGTTTGTGTTCTTTGTGTGCTTGTCTGTTATTCTGCCCATCTCTGCCTCTGTATTTCAGTCTGACTCTGTTTGCTTTTGTCTCTCAGGGATCAGAACAAATACAAGGAGGCCGCCAACCTGCTGAATGATGCTCTGGCCATCAGGGAGAAGACACTTGGCAGGGACCATCCAGCTGTAAGTATCTTTGTTGATAGTTTTCTGCTGTGCTCTGTATCTCTTGCATTGGACAGTTGAATGACGTTCTTTGTCGTGCTGGTGTAATCAGAGTCATAGATGTCTTAGCCTGTTTCACAGCATGAATTATTTCCAAATAAAGGTTGATCTTGTAGTCAGGGGTGTTTAAAACATGAAGAAAAACAATTCATTTTTAAAAGAAACACAGGCAATATTTAACAAACAGCGTGTTAGATGTATTGATTTCCCTTCTTTGTAAATGTTAATGAGGGCTTAGCATCATAAGTGAAAGGTAATTAGACCAACATATTTGAACAAAATAAGGTTGAAGTCTCTACTTTACAATGAGCTCAGTGCTGTCATGCAATAGCATTATCATTTCTGAAACAGCTTAGAACCATATAGACCTCCACCAAGTATGTGTGGTCTACATTTTCAGTACCTTTAGCAAGAATCCTAATTAAAAAGCTGCACTACAGCTAAAGAGGCTACAACCAAGGCAGAAACAGAGTTATCTAAACCCGGTCTTTGTTTCCTGGTTTGATATCAGTCTTACAGTTTATACAGCGGGTAAAATAAGTACTGAACATGTCACCAATTTTCTAAGTAAATATATTTCTAAAGATGCTATTGACATGAAATTCTCACCAGATGTCTGTAACAGCCCATCCAGTCCACACATGCAAAGAAATCAAACCGTAAATTAATACATTTGTCTATAAATTATGTGTAATAAAATGGAATAACAGGGGAAAAGTATTGAACACGCTTACTAAATTTTATTTAATACTTTGTACAAAAGTCATTGTTGGTGATGACGGCTTTAAGACGCCTCCTGTATGGAGAAACTAGTCACATGCATTGCTCAGGTGTGATTTTGGCCCATTCCACACAGTCTTCAAATCCTGAAGGTTCCATGGGCCCCTTCTGTGAACTCTGAGCTTTAGTTCTTTCCATAGATTTTCTATTGGATTCAGGTCAGGTGATTGGCTGGGCCATTCTAGCAGCTTTATTTTCTTTCTCTGAAACCAATTAAGAGTTTCCTTGGCTGTGTGTTTGGGATCATTGTCTTGCTGAAACGTCCACCCTCATTTCAGCTTCATTAAGAGTGTCTCGGTACATTTTTCCATTCATCCTTCCTTCAATTATATGAAGCGTGCCAGTGCTGTATGATGAAAACAGCCCCACACCATGATGTTTCCACCTCCAAACTTCACTGTTGGTATGGTGTTTTTGGGGTGATCTGCAGTGCCTTTTGACCTCCAAACATGGTGTGTATTATGGCATCCAAAGAGTTCAATTTTGGTCTCATCTGACCAGACTATATTCTCCAGTATTTCACAAGCTTGTCCAAAAGTTGTTCAGCAAACTTTAAACATGCTTCAACATGCTTTTTCTTCAGCAATGGAGTCTTGCGTAGCGAGCGTGCATACAGGCCATGGCGGTTGAGAGCATTACTTATTGTTTTCTTTGAAACAATTGGACCTGCTAATTCCAGGTGTTTCTGAAGCTCTCCAAAAGTGGTCCTTGGCTCTTGGACAACTCTTCTGATAATTCTTTTCACTCCTCTGTCTGAAATCTTGCGGGGAGCACCTGGTCATGGCCGGTTTATGGTGAAATTATGTTCTTTCCACTTCCGGATTATGGCCCCAACAGTGCTCACTGGAACCCTCAGTAGTTTACAAATTCTTCTGTAACCAATGCCACCAGTATGTTTTGGAACAATAAGGTTGCGAAGGTCTTGAGAGAGCTCATTGGTTTTACCCATCAAGAGATGTTTCTTGTGTGACACCTTGGTAATGAGACACCTTTTTATAGGCCATCAGTTGGAACTGAACCGGCTGATATTAATTTGCACTAAGTGGCAGGCTTGCTTTCTAATTACCAATAGATTTCAGCTGTTGTCATGACTTTCCATGCCTTTTTGCACCTCCCTTTCTTCATGTGTTCAATATTTTTTTTCCTGTGTCATTCCATTTTATTACACATTACTTAATTTATGGACATCTATGGTTTGATTTCTTTGCATGTGTGGATTGGATGGGTTGTTACCGACATCTGGTGAGAATTTCATGTCAATAGCACCTTTAGAAATATATTTACTTAGAAAATTGGTGATGTGTTCAATACTTATTTTACCCGCTGTATATTTGCTGAGTGTCCTTAAGCATTACAATTTTGACAGAGTTATGGGGTGATGTTATACAGTCAGAGCTAATGGTAACCTTAGCCACATTAGCCATGCAACGTGCTAGCACTAATGGTTTTCTGACTGTGGTGGGGAAGTTGCTGTCAAAAAGAAAACAATTTTACTAGGTCTGTGGTTCTTCAAATCCAGGAGTGAATGAATACTCTTTTGGTTAGTTTAGCTCAGGGTTGAGATAATTTAGAGGAGCTGCTTTAGCTCGAACTATAAAAATGCCTTCTGATTATTCTTTTTCACTGTGCCAGACTAAATGCTTGACAGGAATTATGCAAATGTTACATTGTGACATGGATAAGTCGCAGGAGTTTGCAGTACTTTCTGTGGGAGAGAACAACTCCTTATGGATTTCAGACTTTGTAACTTTGCAGACTTTTTAGATATGTTAAAAAACTATATAAACAGCACTACAAATTTCCGATGATCCTAATAAAATACTTTAATGTGCCAGTTGATGGAAAGGATAATGGGAGTTCCCCTTCAGCACAGACAGCTATAATAACACTGACATTTATCATTATTAAGGACCCTTTGCAGTAACAGGTGGGTGGGTGGTGGTTGGACTTTTGTTGCTCTCATTTTTCATATAAGAAAGTTTATGAATGATTTTATATATTAATTCTTACCTCAATATTTTTCAAAATAAAAATAAAAAAAAAAAACAACTGAAATGGCTGCTCCCTTATTTATAAGCTGTTGCCACAGCTGATGGATCCACATATTTGATTTGGCAAATTTTTCATGCTGGATGTCCTTTCTGATGCAACCCAGGAAGTTGTGTATCCTCCCAGTCTCGAACCAATAATCTTTTGCATGTTAGGTCAATGTGTTAACAACTACACTGGAACATCAGACCTTTTTACTGGTTCACAAAAAAATGGTTGGACCAGTGCACTTTACTATAAACAATATAAAGACTGTAATAGAGTACATCTGTTTACACCATAACACAAAAAAACCATAGAAACCTACCTCATTTATTTAAAATTCTACCTGTAGCATGTATTTGTCCAAGGCTGTGACGAGCAGCGTGGATATCATAAATAATTTACCCAGGCCTGTTCTCGGATTCTTTAACCTCTCTCTGTCAGCGTGACTGTACGCATACAGCAGGTTGACTAATTGTGTTAACCCCAGCAGGCCTGTGTCTCAACTGTTTGGACCTTCATCACTCTTCACTGTGTGAAACAGAGGTTAGCCCTCCTCACTTCTTCCCCTCTCCTTCCTTCTCTCATCCTGCCACAGGTCCTTCTTTTCTAAAAAAGAAAGTGATTTTTATTTTTATTTTTTTCCCCCAGTGATTTGTCACCCAGAAGAAATCTGATATATTACCTGATATGTGATTAAGTGTAGTGATTTTTCTTCTTCTTAATCATATAATTTTTATAGAATTTCTTTTCTCTTTTTCCTGTTTTTAATGTGCAGCATTGTAAGCCAGAGGTCATGTAGTCTTTTCTAATCAGTCGTGAACTTCTGGATAAATGGCTGGTTGAACATGTACCAACACACGTACATTGTGTTTAGAGGGGTGCAGGTCACAGTGGACTTTCACTATGAAAACTGGCTCTTAGGTTGTCGCCTATCTTTTTAGGGCAGTCAGCTGTGGTAATTTAAAAAAAAGGTGGAGTTGTGGCCTCAACTCTGAAGAAGGTCAGACACAAAGACCTTAATGGGGTTTTGGCCTCTAAATCAAATGGTACTTTGAAGTGTCCAGTCCCTGAGTTTCCCTCTGAGACTGTTACTTTGGATCTCCATGGATCTGCCTGAGTCTGACAGGGATGTTCTGGAGAAATGAGCACTATGATCTGAATCTCAGTGGTGGTCTGCTTTTGTGGATGTAACACTAAATTTAGTCATCAAGTCTGTGTCTCTTAATGCTTTCTGAGTGCTGAACACACTTTTAGTAGATGACTCAGAAAATGCCTTCCTCAGGCAAACTTCTGCAGCTGTGTGTGTGTGTGTGTGTGTGTGTGTGTGTGTGTGTGGGAGAGAGAGAGAGAAAGAGACTCCACTTGTATATGAAAAGTACCGATGTTAATGTACCAAGCTTCATCTGAGCCATTTAACATAACTTTTTTTAGCTGCTTATCCAATTGGGTGTGAAATTACTGTTTATAGAATTGCAACCCAATGTGTCTTTTAAATGTCTGTTTCTCTAACTTCCAGCTATATTTATTATGTACTGGCCTGTGAGTACTCTCAAAATGCGCTTGAGCTGTCACTGACATTTTAAAACATCAGCAGGTCCGTTGTGATACTGAGGCAGTGGCTGCATTCTCCAAGCAGCCAGTACAGATCAGCTGTAGGACCAGGCTTGTTTAACCATTGTCAGGAATTATCAGGATTTTTTTTCCGTTCTGTTGTCTAATTCTAATTTAAATAATTATGTAAATATGTGTCTGACTTTGACTCTTTATATGAACACAAGTTTTAAAAAACATGGATGTGAAACCGTGAATTTGTAAGAGTTAAAGGCTTTAGGCTAAGCATCATAAAG
>VUQS01006182.1:2819-14730 GCA_015108495.1 Heterochromis multidens
CTGTTTTAATGTAAGCAGATAGTGTGTGTGTGTGTGTGTGTGTGAGGTGTGTGTGTGTGTGTGTGTGTGTGTGTGGAGGCAGATACAAAGTTAAAAATCATCGTTAAATGGCTAAAGTTTCACCCAGTTTTCAAGCATTTCAGTTTGTTACGAATGCTCACACCTCATTTTTAAGTCTAAACCGTGTGTTTCATACCAGAATGCTTATCCTACATTGCTAATAACCATGATCATTTTTAATGAAAGTTCTGCAGCTGCTTTTTGTGATGTTTAACTGGAAAAACCGACATTAAAATCTGGCCTGAAAGGAGAGCTGCTGACGAGTCATTTAGTCTCTTCTCCTCGGTGCTGCTGTCCATGAGCGTCTTTAGGGAATCGGGTAAGTTAGATCATTTAATAACACATCCAGCAACATCATTGACTGACAAATATTAAGTTTTAAAAATCTTTCTAATATTTTAATAAAACATGATTTTTTTCTTCACCTGACATCTTTGTGACGTATCAAATTAAACATGTTTGTAACAAGAAAATATCATGAAAGAACTTAGCGTGTGGAACATTACTCTCAATCAGCAACTTCTGGAGCTAAAAAAGTAACCTAAAATTCATTAATTATATATTGTCGATCCACTGGGGTACACCCAAAAGACCTCACCTAGGAGGCACCCAGGAGTCCGATGCTGAACCACCTCAGCTGGCTCCTTTCCACGTGGAGTAGTCGTCTCTCTCGAATGACCGAGCTCCTCATCCTATCTCTAATGTTGCGTTCCAGTTCACTCGGAACTTGCGAGTGGATTAATTAGCGAGTCACAAATGCACAGCTGTGGCAGGACAGATTCAAAGTTTTACTGCTGTTTACGTTCACTGCCACCATCTTGGATTGCTAATCTGGGGTTGGTGGGGCTGCACTGATTTTTCCTAGTTGGAAATCCGAGTTGAGGGGGCGTTTCAGATAAAAATGCACCATAAGGCTGAGCCCAGACATCGTTCTTCCACTTATACCCATGATCTCATTCTTTTGGTGGCTACCCTCAGGTATTAGTCGTAGGTGACTGTAGATGGACAGCTTCGCTTTGACGCTCAGCTCTCTCTGCACCACGACAGACCGGCACAGCGTCCTCATCACTGCAGGCACACTGCCAATCCGTCTGTCAACCTCCCATTCCACTCTCCCCTCACACAGAACAAGACCACAAGGTGCTAACCTCGAGGTGCCATATATGGAGTCCAGAACTAAAGCTTGATGCTATCCCGGCTGTGACTGGGTGAGAGGTGACAGGCTGCCAGTCCATGAGTCAGCAGATCTGTGTCCTGTGATGGACACGGGCCTTTTATATGTAATCTATGGTTACTGCTGTTTGCTTGTTTTTGAATTTCTTTCATTGGAAGATCAAAAAGTAGCACAAGTGTACAGAATTTAGGAATATAGGAACCCACAGTTAGACCCCATACACAACGGTAACAGGATGCAACATCTATGTGTAACAATTCTGCACAATCAATGTCTGCTTATTATCTGTTTATCTTTAGAGGTGGAACTTCAGTATGATTCTGTGGGCATTTTTATTGTGATTTTGGTCTCAGTTTCATAAGAAAGACCCATAAAATGGCTGCAAACAGACAAAAAAGAGGAGAGCTTTCATGAGATGGTACTTACAGAGGCCTTTCTACTCTAAATGAGCACTCAAAGTGCTCTTTTTTTAACTACAAGCCAAATCCACACTGCATTTTATTTTATGCCTTTAAGCACTAAAACTATCACAGACACACTCACGCTCTTTATGGATGCATCAGTATCTTACCCCAGGATGCTTCGACATGCTGAGTGGAGAAGCCGGGGATTGAACCACCGACTTTCCAATTAGCAGATGACCTGCTGTATCTCCTGAACCGCCTCCCAGAGTACCTGGAACTTTTTTCTCCCTGGAAGGTTTTGAAGGGATATCGAGGGCACCTTCAGACCATCGTTAGTCTGCAGTTCCACCGCAGACCCATGAACATGAGGCAAATTAGTCCACTGATGTGGCGACAGGTGTTTTCAACACATGACTTTATAAAGATGTCGGTCTCCGTCTCTCGTTTTTGTTCTCTCTCTCGTGTCAGAGCTGCAGGTCAAAGCAGCGACAGCAGGCAGGAGGAAGCTGCTCTTCAGTTACAGGCAGCAGCTTCCTGTGGAGGTGTGGGTGGATTTATTTGTGCTTTAGAACGTAGTCGCTGTAAAACAATCAGAAAATGACCTTTACATCTCTGATTCACTGCTTTGTTTTCACTCCCTCTCTCCAGGCATGCTCTCTGTGCATCAGTGATTGGTTAAACTCGGAGGACATAAACACAACAAGTGCCACCTTTAAAATCCCAGAAACCTCGGAGAAGTCTGCTGCTTTCCCCCCTGAAAACAGCCCTGAAAGACGTCCTACAGGCAGGTTCTCACACAAAAAGGTGCAGACCACCCAAAACTGCCTCACAGTTCACACGGTGGAAGCCAGCCACGATGTGACCTTGAAGTTTCTGCATGTAGCTGCTGGAACAGTGAAGGTAAACATTAAGATAAAGAAGAAGAAATGAAGCTTTCAAAGCTTCTCACAGTACAGACACACACAATCAACATGCATGTCCAGCATCGAGGGGGAGGGAGACATTCACAAACCTCCTCCCCCCCGGGACATCCCGGCATCTGACAAGAGCCTGCGAATGAGTGTGTGTGTGTGTGTCAGAGAAAGAAAGTGAGAGTAAGTGAGTAAGTGTGTGTTCATGTTGTGAGATTGAGAAAAATGGAAGCGTTAATGTGTGTGTGTGTGGGCAAAAAAGAAGAATGTGAAAATGAGAAATGTGTGAATATGTGTGTGAAAGAAATGCAAAGTGTGACTGTGTGTGTGTGTGTGTGTGTGTGTGTGTGAAAAGAGGGAAAAATGTGTAAATATGTAGAAGACAGTTAATGTGAACGTGCGACAGTATGCGAGCGTTTGCGTGTCCTCTGCTCTCTTCCAGCTGTTGTTTCTTCTTTTTCTCTCAGCGGAGGAAGAACAAAACTCTCCTGCAGCAAATAAAAAAACAAAACAAAAAAACCCAAAAAGCGGCATCAAAAACATAAATTTATCTCGTTTATTTCTTCCCAAACGCACCCACACTGTCAGCTGGAAACCAAAAAGTTTGGCTGGAGCCAGATGGTGTGCAACGTTAGGAGACAACAAAAAATTCTAATACACAAAATGATTTTGTTAATCAAAAGAACATCCTAAACTGTCTGTGATTTTCACACTTTTTACTCTTATTTATTTACACACAAGTCATATTTTATTATATGACCAAAAAATACGAAATCAAAGCCTCAAACAGACCGTACATTAATCATCAGATGAAGTCATGAACTGGAGCAGAGCTTCTCCTGTATTTTTAAATAATTATACAAATATACAAATGCAACGTCACAATTCCTGTGTAGAGAGTAGAAATGTGGCTGAGGTGAGGTCTCTGAGCTGAAACCGATCTGTTAACTGCTGAGGACAACAGACAACACAACAAAGAGGAAGACAGGACAGTTTACACACCGATGGAGATGACTACGAGACTCAGGTGAGGTCGGATAACACAGGTGAGAACAATCAGGGGAAAATGGGAAGTAAAACTAGCACAACTTGTGAAAGAAAACTGGGGTGAAGGCAACTGGACTTCCTTTGCTTACGTTCTTGAACATGTTTCATTTCTCACCTGAGAGGCTTCTTCAGTTCTTACAGCCGATGGGGAGTCACAGGTATTTAACCTTCTTTCCTTGGAGGTGGTCCTGAGGGTTGCTGACCCACCCTGTCCTGTCATCGTCCTTAGGGTCACCTCCAAGTGTTCAAAACCAGCACTAAAACTGAAAACCATCTTAAAAGGCATCCAAAAGTCTAAGAAAAACTGGACAAGAACCAGAATTAAAATCAAACAGTAAAACTGAGGCTCATGATACCAGAATTATAAGATACCAATCATCAAACACTAGAGTAACAGAAAACACTAAAAACAAACCCAAACTCAGATTTATTAACTAAGAATTCAAAACTCAGAACTAACACAAACCCTGAGGACAACGACGGGAACGTGGAGCACTTTTAACCTCTTCGTACAGGTTGCATTTCAGCCACACGCAAAACAAGAATAGTTCAGAAACTAGGAGTTATTATCTTTCATATCTACTCTCTTACATCCATTTTGGCCTTACAGGCCAAACAAGGACAAGGTCCACATAAAGTGAACCTAACTGTAACCCTAAACAGGTTACTGGTGACCAAGAAGTTAAAAGCCCAGGTTAGTTTAGAGTGTCATGAACTTGCGCTTCTTATGCCGACATCTTTTATTGTGTTGCTAAAGTATTTTCACACATGAGCAGCAGTCCTGGACTTTCCGAGACATTACAGGGCAGAAAACAGTCGGATTAGACATTTACCGATCTTTGACCTGCCAGCAAGTACAAAGTCTTTGTGATGTTGGGTTGAGCCCATGTGAGAATAAAGCAGGTAGTTTAATGTCAGCCTCTGGTGCAGCCAGCTTTACCAAAACACCAAAACCAGACGGAGTACTTCAGGTACGAAGAGCACCGTCGCCTGTTGTGTGCTACAGGTGAGAAACTCTGGAGGATATCATGTTCAGAGTTCATGTGTGAAGGCATCTCAAGACAGTTTCCGAGCGACCCTGCATCAACCTCGGAGAGAGAAAACTGCAATTCCTCTAATGTCCACATGAGGCTCCAGCAGTGAGTTGGTTCCCATAGCCTCCCATGTTAAAATGTCCAACTTTACAGCAGAAATAATCATGTTTACAGCCTGATTCAGAGGGTGAACCTTTCTATAGCTCATCTGTGATAAGGTGATACCATCAGTTGTTGGGGATGTGGCACCATGGCTGATGTTTGGTTTCAAAATCCTGGTGAAAACAGTGGCTCGCGGCTCCAGAACAGGACTTCACTAACTAACTGGTGACATCACAGCGGCTACATCCATCTTCTGTATGTGCTGAAGCCTATGAACAAGATCTTGTGACTTTTTCACTATCTGCTATGATTAAAGTCAAGATCCAAACTCAGGGAGCAAAGAATAAAGATGCACCAGATAAACATGACGAGTAATTTACTGTAATCAAGTTTGCTTGAAAACTATAAAGCATGAAGCCGGCACTCAGCAGAGAATTGCAGGCCTTTTTAACCTTTTCAGTCCCATCATCATCCCAAACAAAATTTGTCCAAACCCAGAAAAAATATATTTTTTTATTCTAGTCGAGTATGTTTGGGTTAATTAGAGGAAAATGTGAATAAAATTAGCCACAGGATGTTAAGAAAAAAATTTATTTGACCAGTGGTGCACCATTAAATCTGATTTATCCAGGGCTGAAGCCACTTCAGAGGCAATTTCTTGGAAATATTATAAGTTATTAAATGTTTTTTTTACTGAGTGCAGTCAAATTTTTTTAGTATGTGCGCATCTTTAAAAAACTTCAGCAGTGGTTCATAAAGCAGCAAAATTCTGCATTGTTTTAGTAAGTGAAGTAAAAGAAAGCAGACTGTGGTTAAAATATAATTAATTAATTTACTTCATCTCATAAAAACTGACTATTTGGCACCTTGAGATCGTGGATGGAGTTTAAAAACAGATCCGGTTGCTGTTGGGGGGAGAAGACGTGGGCGAGCAGAGGGGTTTTTGGGGTGGGGGTGGGTTTTTTCCACGTCGCCTCACTCACCAGCTGCCAAAAATACTGATGTGTTCAGAGGTGTTTTTATCTGCTCGTGCTCTTCTCTCCGTCTTTCTTCTTCTCCTGAAAGAATGGGTTGAAAAGTTCAGTGTGAAATCACGTTTCCGTGAGATATGGAGCTGCAGTCGGGAATGAAAGCTGTCGTGCCCCCAAAGCTGTGTATGTGTGTGTGTGTGTGTGTGTTTCCGCGGCGACGCAGATGCAGTAACACTCTGCTCCCATATGGGTGCTGACACCCGGGAGAAGGGTGGAGAGGTTTGTGGGTGAAAACGCTCCTTTGATAAATTTCTGATGATTGACGCGTCACAGGTTCAGTGAAACCTGCACAAACACCAGCAGGGGGGCTTCAGGGTGGAGGCTGAGCGGGATTTTTCTGGGTGCTCTGCCAGCTACAGGAGAAAGAAATCCGAACTTGCTCGCTCCTAAACTTTGTGATCTTTAATTTGAGATATGATGGAATTCACTCAGTTATTCATTAGTGTCGTCAAACCCCACGAGCAGGCCGGCACCAATAAGGTTTAACGATGCTTATCATGACTTTTTGACTTCTCCACATCATTTCCATCTGGAATTAGCAGCTGCACGCAGATCTTCATAAGAGAAAACACATGTAAAGGGTTTAGACAGAGATATGACTCAGTGGTCACTTCAGTCCCATCTTTGGCCGTCTCCGGCTTGGTGTTAGGGTTTTGAAACAGAGGGACCCTGCACGCTCACATCGCAGTGACTTCTCAATCACATTCACCGCTTTATCCCCCTTTTGACTTCTGTGGCACCCATAATTTACAAAAATGAACATCATGTTTTATTAAATAAGAGCCCATAAACTCATCAGTAAAGTTTTCACTGAGGTCACAGGGCGAGGGAATGAGTAGTGGCCCGATGCTGGACATCAGACTTTTCAGACTAGGAAGCTATGTCCATATTTTAAACTGTCGATGTTGTAGAAAGAAGTCTAAGAAAGGGAAAATAAAAGCAAATAGAGAGTTACTGCTGCAAGAGAGATGCTGATAAACCTCCAATTTATATCAACACCACCACTCCAACCACTTCACGGGGACTATGTAGTGCTCTGTAGGTGGCCAGTATTTCTGCCGATGGTGCATCAATGCACTGATGCCAAAAGACGCAGCCGGCATCTGAGAAAACATCTGCCAGCCCCACTTAACGAATAGGTGCACGGGTAGATGTAGAGACCCTTTAATTGGATTAATGTGAGATACATTTCGCATGTTAATGCAAATTTTACTCATTGGCACCCACTTAAAACACCTCTACAAATATATATTTTAAAAAACGTTTTTAAAATCAGTCTCAGTATTTTTAATCAAAAGAACAAGCAAAACCAATCATTTGCAAGGGACTATTTTCAGCGGCGGATTTATCCACAGTTGGTGTTCTTTGGAGTCAGAGTTGACAGGCAGTCCTTGCGCACACACACACACCTGCCCTGTGTTTATGCTTCACTGCAGTCAGGTTGGAGAAATGTTGACTCACACAGGTAGGGTGGAGTGGAGAGGTGCTACACTTTCACAGCCTCAGGAGTGAGTTCAGGTTCAGGAGTCTCCTGTGACAGGGCTGAGCCAAAACTCTGCGTGAGGCATCTGCTGGACTTTCACCTTCAGTGTCGGGTCACAGCAAAACTCCAGCGGCTGCTCCTCATCCTCACCAGTGAAGCCTCTTTAAACTTTTTGAACTCTCCACTTTACTGTGTTCTTTGAAAAGAGGAACAGTTTTAAACTCACGAGCTCCTCAGTGCATCGCTGCAAACAACAGCCTTTACACGAAGGTCCCGCCCCCTGCAGCATATCAATGATGATGTTTTTCAATAATAACAGATTATTCTGCTCCTAGAATAATAGCGATGAAATAGTAGACAGAAACGAACTATGTCAAGTACTGATGGCTACATGCACAATTCAGTTTGTTTGCAGAGAATTGTGACTGAACCTGGCGATAAAACCTGACATTAAGGTGGTCATCAGGTACATCTGTGTGCAAAGCAGGTAAGCAGGTGTATTTTAAATGTATTTTTGTTTTGTTATAACTAAATGTTAGGTAAAAGTGGTGAGCTTGGGGTCTGAAAAATGACTCCGGTGCAGAAGT
This sequence comes from Heterochromis multidens, assembly GCA_015108495.1. Classification (NCBI taxonomy): domain Eukaryota; kingdom Metazoa; phylum Chordata; class Actinopteri; order Cichliformes; family Cichlidae; genus Heterochromis; species Heterochromis multidens. The sequence continues at coordinate 10,653 of VUQS01006182.1, forward strand.
GGTCTTAAGTGCTTCCCTTTTTAGGTTCAGTGAAGACATTTCACCTCTCCTCTCTCATCTGAGGAGCTTCTTCAGGTCTGAGAACTGATGGGGAGTCCCAGGTAATGGAGGTGGTCCTTAGAGGGGAAACGTTTTCATGAACCTAAAAAGAAGCCCATATGCCTTCAGCTCAAACGCTTCAGACTGCCACAACCATGATTGAGAACCTACACAGACAAGCAGAAATACCAAAAACTGCAGTTCCTTCAGTGGCCACATGAGGATCGTTCCATAAGTGAGTCAGTCTCCACAGACCTCCAGCTCTACAGCAGGAATAAACATGCTTACAGCCTGTTACAAAAACCCGCCTTTATATAGCACCAAATCACAACAACAGTCACCTCAAGGTGCTTTATATTGTAAGGTAAAGACTCTACAATAATACAGAGAAAACCCCAACAATCAAACCAATCAGAAGTAAGCACGGTGACAGTGGGAAGGAAAAACTCCCTTTTAACAGGAAGAAACCTCTGCTCAGGGAGGAGCAGCCATCTGACTGGTTGGGGGTGAAGGGAGTTTCCCCTTCATAACATCTGTACAGGAGTGAATTTTTTTTCTAATTTGATTGACAGGTGTCTCGGCACAGCTTCAGCCCACAGGTGTCTGCTGAGCCTCACCTCCACTAACTGGAGTCACTGTGCTGGACCTCTCCACCTGTTGGTGCCTTTTGGAGGATTTTACTGGAGTTATCTGACTAATGTTATGGTTTACTGTGGGGTACAGCCATCCAAGAAGTCTGCACTCCAGTTTTGGTGAGTAAAATTGTAGTATTTTATTAGTGTTTTACTCGTATTCTACTATTTTATCTAGTATTTTATTAGTCTGTTACTTAGCACTGAGCTCCAAAAAACAACATGGCGACTGCAAAATCCTAATGCTGAGTCCAAAACCACAAGATCACACGACTGTCCATCATTTATACATGATGTCATGACTCCATGTAGTCTGCAATATCTGGACTGTTTCAGATACTTGATTTAGTACACTTCATGCTATGTATTTACTTGTGTAGTGCATTAATTTTGCTCACGCTGTGGGTTGTGCACAAACATCAAACGGGCAACAACACATGTAACGTCCACACCTGAAGAAAAACCTGTGGCTCCTAGCTGCTGATCTACCACCGTATTCACTCGTGTGCCTGCATTTCTGGGCACTCAGACTTTCAGTCTAATCTTTACATCACTTCTGCTTTCCCACGCTGTCAGACTCCATCCTGTCGTCATCATTCAGGTCCAGTCACTTTCTTGCCCACCTCTGGGAACCAGTCAGCCAATCTCAGTGTTCTTCTATCAGACTCATTTGTGAGACCCATCCATCTCCATCTTCACCATGGTCACTCAGACAGCCTCATCCACGTCTCCACCTGCCTCGTCTCCACCACCACCAGCATTTAGACTCCGGGATTTTTTGTCCTACTTCCTACCATTGTTGGACTCCACTCTATGCAGCTTCCTCTGTCAAATCATCAAATAGTTTATTATTCAGACCCTGTATTCATATATGTTCAGTTCTTTAAAATGATGTCTCCTTGAAATTTTATTGGCAGTAAGACGGTGCACTGGTTATGGTGCTGCCTCACAGCAAAGAAGGTCCAAATCCACCGGCCGGCTGGTTTGCACGTTCTTCCTGTGCATGCGCTGGTTCCAGGTCTGTAACAGCTGGGATGGACTCCAGCCCTAACCCCCTACCCGAACCCAGAACTGGATAAGCAGTTAAAAGAATGGGTGAATAATTATATTCACAATGATGCATTGAGGAGGACACAATTATTCCCAGAAAAAAAAAAGGAATCAGGACCCCTTTGTCCGCCTGTAATTTCCAAATTAGTGGCTAGTCAGGTGTATGTCAGATATTTGTGTAAAAAGTCCTGATTTTCCCAAGGTGACATTTTTAAATATCCACAAAATTAGCCACAATTTCTCCTCACATATTTTATTTTAACAAAAAGGAAACATGATGAATGAATAAATCTGAGATTATTTTTCAGATTGATTAATCTGTTTTCTTTTCAGTCTCTGATTTGAAGCACAGTTTGAGTAACTTTGGTGCAGAATGACTGATCAGCATCTTCTAGCAGCAGAAAATAGATCTAAAAACAAAAACCTCTGCTTCTTTTCTATGTGAAAACCACTAAAACCTGTATGAGCACTCAGGTAATTCTTCTGCCTGAATATCCATGATGGGTTAAACTCAGAGCAGGGATTTATCCTCGGAGGTTAGTAAACTCTAACTGCTGCTTCAGTGGATCTGCTCAGTGCTGACCTGGTTAAGCTGTGGTTATAATGGGAGGCTCCCAGTATGAAGCTGTGGTTATAATAGGAGGCTCCCAGTGTGGAGCAGTGTGAATGCTGGCTGCGGTTCACAAACCTGCTGTGCGTGAAGGTTAAAAAATAATAATGTGCCGCAGGATGGCTCATCGCGGGTTTTCTGGCAGGCCCAATATCTCGTCTGGTCGGAGAAACGGCCTCTCTGTTGACGAGCAGCCGCCCATTAAAGCATGATTCACACGCCGGTTCAACTTTTGATTAAATTTCTCATATTGCACGGCCTCGATTGCCCGTCTAAGAAAAACCGAGGCATCTTAGAAACTTGGCTGCTCCAGATAAGAAATGACTTATATACTCAGAAAGCAGCATCTTAAGTGAAGAATTCAATGTGATCTGAATGTATGAGCTGTGTTCTTGACCCTAAACTTTATTTTAAAGTTCCATCTGTTCTTCGGCAAAGATGATGAGGAGCAGACATGAATTTTTCAGCTTTAATTTCTCCCAGACTATTTCTATGGCTTATTCTCTGCCTCTGTTTGTTTCTTTTCATATCAAATCGTAACTCTGTTCTTTTGTGACGTGTGTTTCATCATTTCGTACAAACTGTGATGCTCTGTGGTTGAACAGCAGGAAGAAGCTCAAAGGGAGAGAGACCAGCGTTGTATAAAGAAAAAGAAATCTTTATACTGAGGTACGCACAGCACAAAAGCTTTTCAAGCCTCCAGTATGTCTTCAAACAGCTGAATGAGGCTGAAAACTGAAAACTCGGAGAGCACGATGACCCATGATGCAGCTAAAGCTCAGAGGGTCGACTTCAAGCTGTGCAGATAACCAGACTCAGATGATGAGGATGATGATGCTATTATTGTATCCTAATCTGCATGCGCTGAGTGTAATATTTAAAATCCGTTTGACAGGTGAACGCAGTCTGAGTTAAATTCTGGCTTAAAGAGTGTTCTCTTTTAAAATCAGACTTAAATGTCTGTATTCAGAGATACAGAGACACGCTCAAGGAGAGATAACGGTCCAGTTTTAAAACATCTATAAAGTTTGAAGGGGTGGCGGAGGAAGTCAGGAGCTGGTCAGCTAAGAGTTTGCGTCCTGTTTGGGACTTTGTTTTCACATGGTGGTAAGGTGTAGGCACAAAAAACTGCTTAAAATTAACAATATTAACCTGTACATTGAAAATTTTCCCAGTATATTCATCTCTGGTGCTAAGCCAAAATCATAAAACTCCAATGGCGTGTTCCAAGAAACTGCAGACAGCCCATGTCGTCCAATCCCACGGAAGACCTTAATGCTGGTGCTGATAAAAACCTGTCAGAACACACCTAAGTGCTGGAACTGAACCGAGAAGAAGTGGAAGAAGGTGGCCTGGTGGGATGATTCACATCTTTGTTGACATTATGCTGACGGCCGAGTGCTTCAGCATCGATTTCCTGGGGAGGAGATGGCAGCATGATCTAACTATCCCAAACCCTCACTCCCTAACACTAAGCTGCCACACTCTAACTCTTATATTTTGTAAATTTTTCTCTCTCCAATCAGGGGACAAAAATATTTCTCACCATCAATCATTCTGACAAAGACATCAAAACTTTGTGTTGATGTCCTTTTTGACATGTATGGTTAGGTTTAAGAGGAACCCTAACTCAGTGATAGGCTCGACCTCAGAGGGTTGAGGATCGTGACAAAGAGTTCAAGACCTGCCATCCTCATTAACCAGATGGGGATGTGGTGAAAAAAAAAAAAAAAAAAGGGACCACACA
>VUQS01006200.1:7749-23536 GCA_015108495.1 Heterochromis multidens
CCTCACTGGTCCAAGCGTGCATTCCCATAAAATAATGCACAAGAGCATTTTTTTTTAGAGAGAAAATTGGGAGCAATACCAACAAAGACATTTTACCCCACAAATTTGAACTTTGTGGACCCCTGATGAGGTCAATTTCACGCCTTGTCTAACCCAAGCAAATTTATAGCTTCCTTTGGTACAAGGAGCTTGACTTTGCTCTTCAATTCTGGGCTTCTGTTTTGTGGTGGAGCCGATTATTCATTGTTCCTTTGTTGACACTGCAGCAATCTTTGACCTTTTAATGCTAAAACTTTTAACATCCTGCTGTTTGAAAATCTGACCAGGGCTAACCTCTGACCATGTCTGCTCCCACACATGTGGAAGTTACCCCTGCTGATTTGTGCAAAATGTGATTGATGCCGTTTTAAAATTACTCGCAGCTACTGTGCAGTTTTGGTATGGAGCTGCTAAGTTTTTAAATTGGCTTTCACCACTATATGTTTGGCATAGAAGCCAGCCCAGTTAGGTTTGCCTCTTTAGTTAAGTTCTCCAGTGAATAGTAATAATATGACTTGCTCTTGGTTTGGTTATAATAACTCTGTGAAAATTTAAAAAAAGAAAGAAATATAAAAGGTTAAAATAATTTTTTTCAACTCAACTATATGAAAGCAACTTGAGTGTGTGGCAGACTTACTGTAGCAGACAGAGTCGCTGGTCGGCGTGCAATTAGCCATCTTTATTTCAGTTTCCTCGTCACAGATGGTGCAGGGCAGGCAGGGTTCGAGGGAGCTTTCCCGATCAGAGAAGGTGTCATCGATGCATTCCTCACACACCGTGTCGTGATCGTGATCACAGTGGGAGTACACGCCCTGTCCTACAGGGCATACCGTGCACAGCTCACAACGGCCAGTTACAGCACTGAAGAAATAGTTATAGTTACAGATGCATTTGGCATCGTTGGAGTCAGTGCATGGCGTCTCCATCCGCATCAACCCGGTACACTCAGTGCATGGCTTGCACTGCTCTCTATGACTGTAGCTCTCTGAGAAGGTCTCACCTACACATTAGAGGACAGGTTGAAGGGGACGAGACAAAAAGTGAGAAGGAGGAAATGGGAGATGAGGTAAAAAGTAAAAGAGATTAGAAGATGAAGAGAGAAGGAAACGTGAGGAGATAAACAGGGAAAAAAACAGTGAGTATAATGACATTAATCATGTTTACTGCACATTCATTAAAAGGAAGGACACATTGATCCACTGGGCTCTTTAGTGATTTGTGCTTCGGGACAAGAAAGGTGCTCTTGTTGGGGAGCGAGTCAAAAGCCTGCTGTGCTCATTACGATATCGATCCCAGAGTGTTTGTGCTGCGCTGAGTAAACTGCTTTAATCTCAGTCATACACGGGGAGTGAAATGTAGGTGAATCCACATTTTTTCACTGAAGGCCTGTCTTTAAAAGTCATCGTCACTGACTTAAGTAAATTAAGATACTTTTGTTAACTGATCTTGGGGAAAATGTTTCCAGTCATTTAGTCATAATATAAACTGATCTAAAAACACAAATAGAATTTTGAATTGCCATAACATTATTTAATACAACATAACATGTAGGGCTGTGCTCATATACTTCAAAAATTACCTCCTGTGTCTTTTCCTTGTCGGTCTTCCTTGACTTCATTGGAAAATGTCATGAGGTCAAGGAGAAATACGGATAAGGAATTAGGAATAAAGAATCCCAGTGCTCAGAGAATCCATTTGCACTCTGTTGAAAACGTCTATATTCAAACTACTCAATGATGGACTGCAAAAAGCACATTGAGTTCTTACCAAGTTGTTTCATACAGATGAGGTCAACCCAATGAAAAATATCCCTTTATTACAAAGGCCGGATTTTTTTACGTAAATTGACATAAATGCTTGCAGGAGTTACACTAATGATTCAGTGTTACTCCTGCCTTTATTCAAGCTTTCTGGGACTGAAGTTAAATTAATTAATAATAATCATCACAAATACTGACAATACAGCAATGTATAAACTCCTTCTTGCAAGGCAACAACTTCATAAGAAGCAGATTTTATAACAGCAGCACATTGTTCATAATTTACCTTTGGGTTTAACAGAGCCTATTATTAGCTAAACTTCACTCTTTGGTCTGCCTGAAGTAACACTGTGCTCAAGTAAGAGTCAAGTGTCATCCCTATAAGGCATGTGTTAGTTTTATTAGTTAGTTAGTTATATGTATATTTCATTTTAAGGCACATTTCACTGCATAATATTTTGTTGTGAGCTGTGTGCAAAAAGAGCAAAAAAAGATGGCAAACCACAGCAGAGTTATTGTAAACAGTGCTGAGATGAATGAGGTAAAAGCTATGGTGACTTATTACTGGCTGCCTTTCAATTACTTCAAACACTTCAGATTTGTTCTTCAATACTATTTGGAGTCAGGAGGATTTGGGAGAGTTCATGACTGAGGAAGTGATGACCTCAAATTAGCTTATTCTTACACTGAGAGTTCCTCGAGGCACAAAGTAATCTATTAATATTGCATTTTCATATAGTCTTATTTTCAGATACAATTGGATGCCTGCTGAATTATGCATACAATGTGAAAGCGAGAGTGTTTGTGTGCCCTATGAGTGTGCTTTAGTGGTTGAATGAGATGCGAGTATAGTAGAAAGGCTGACAGGGGTGGGGGGACACTAAAGCTCGGATTCATTACAGAGGCAGCTTCACTGTTCGTCAAATGCCGTTTTAGTTTTTTAGTGCATAACATGAGAGCGGTCACCTTGCAAGAGCTGCAGAAACAACACAAAGACTTTTTAATCCTCGCATGCACACAACATTCAATGGATGGCAAAGTACAGCTGTTTAGAATAAATGTTTCACAACATGAAATTTTGCGACAAAAATGCAGCTTTATAAACTATTTAATTAACACCAGACACTGCCTGTTTTACTATTGATTTCACAAAATGAAGCATGTGGCAAGTTTACACTGTTCAAAATCTCCTCGGCAGCTTAGTGGTGTTTGTCTTGAAGTGAAATAAATCATTGGGACTGGTGGAACGATAAATAAAGCCACATGCCTGTGTGGATGTGTGGGACTTGAATTCTTATCTGCATATCCATATGCTTCAGAGTGTGTGTTTTTCACAAGAATTGCTTAGCGGGTGTCGTGTTGAGCAACAACATATTGTCAGTGTGAAAAACCCTGCAGCAATGTCCCAGTGCTTGCTTTTGCGTTGTAAGCGGCCCTGGCAAGTAAACACTGGCACCAATTGAAGCTCTAAACACCTTGTAAACAGCAGCACTGCTAAAAGGCCGACTATGAGACCTGTCACATTATACAAGCAGACTGAGCGGAGCAGATGGAAGTAATGATATAGACACAGGTAGATGGATCAACAAGCTCTGCGCAAGCAGCCGCTCGAATCGCCCGAATGATTCCCGAGACTGTTTGACGCAACACAACCATAAGCAGTCTGTGAGGGTGGTCCCAAACCAAACCAAAAAAAACATGTTTTAGTGTTGAGGAAGGGCTGGTGTACAACTAGAAGGAGAAAGGGTCACGGGAAATGAGGCAAGAAGGGGTGTAAGTGAGTTCAGTTTCCTTCTTAGACAGACACCATCAAATCCTGTGTTTTTTCTTTAAGTCTGTCATCACCCCTTGCTCTTATTACTGTCTGGAGGGAGAAGTGATAGAGGAGAGTGACACTGACTGAATGATCCACACCCAGACAAACACCAGACCTCCAAGGTAAATAATTATTGGAATTTGTGATGTTGAAACCTTTGTTTTCGTTGCAGTCAGGCTCAACCAGTAAACCTCTCCTCCTCATTCATTTCAATTATCCCACTGCGCGCAGGCTTCCTCGCTAATTTTAACTCGCATGCATGAGTCCCTTTGCAGTTCTTGTGTGTAAACATGCCTAAATGTGACCATATGCAGCGAGTGTTCAGCAGGAACTGTCAGAAGAGATGTGGGTGTGTGTCGATGTGTGTCTGTGGTTTATGAGTTAGCATTTTCATGTGGAAAGAAGAAAAGAAAGTTAAAGGCCATCAAGAATTAGGTGAGGAGTGCATTCTTTAATAAAATATGACCTTCTTTCTAATTGTCCCCAGCTGAGCTCTGAGCGGCACAGTTCAGCGTTTAGTGTCATTATGTTTGGCTGTAAAGGTGGTTGTTGGTAAAGGGAGATGTGGCTGTGAATGGGGGCATGATGCACTTAAATTGTGCCACTTCAGCCTACGAGGACCCCCGTCTTCTAACACTGATGTGTTTCGGTCCCATTAGTGTCATCAATAATGTAGCTCTGAATGGCCTTGAAGCTGCTTGATGATGTTCACAATCAGCACTTTAGGTGTAAGCTTTTAGCAATGCTGGACATTTCTTCCCCTTCACAGAAAGTCAGGGACCACGTTTCAGCTCAGACACCATTTTTTTCCCCCATCCGAACCACTGACCCTCTGCTGACTGAGGATAAATTATCAGCATTTGGAAAGTTGCATGACGGCTTTATTTGTCTTTTTAAAGACAAATCATTTCTGTGTGTAATTATCACCCTGCTTCATTGGACCACTTAGCTTCCCTCCAGATTTGAAACAGGTGTTTTAGGATATTAACCAACGTTATTATTAGGGAGACCAAAGGAGGCAAGATATAATTTAACAATCAATGTTGACTCTTGCATCCTGTACAAATAACACTTTTTTTTTATTAGGGTGTCATGTATGGTACAAGCTTCCTCTGGCACAGCCAGAGAAGACCTGCCAGGAGAAAATCTCCATTTCCCCTTTCTTGATCCCTCATTATCTAAAGTTGGAAGCAACTTGATGCTCTGCTTCAGCCATCCCCAGACATTCTGTGATTCTACTTTCCTTCCTCCTTTAATTCCCAGTGAGCCTCAGTCCAGCTGGCCAGCAGGGCTCTTCCACATTGACTCTTGAGGTTTTGTCCTGCATATTGCGTTCATGCTTCTCTGATTGGCTCACTAAGTGAGGCGAGTCTGGTTGTCTTATCTCCCATGACAGCAGTGAAAGTGAAGGAGACTGATAAATATTTTATTGCTGCTGATGCTGGTACTAGTTCCTAGCTGGGACTGGGGAGGCCATTGGTGGGTGGTGGGTGGAGAGGTGGAGGGTGGGGGTTACTCTGACAGGAAGTGGGATATTAAGGAAGGTCGAGGTGAATACAGATTTGCCCATATTTACTGTGAAACAGGAAATGGATGTGTTGGATTTTACTCTTCAATTATTCAGTTCTGCACTTTAGAAAATTTATTTATAGCATTCGTTTTTCGGGTAAGGTCACTGTTTTTGCCTCTAACCTTTCCTTGTATATAAACGCCACTCAGCCTTATTTTAGTGTGTGTGCTCCTGTGGGCTTCAGGTGCATTAATATTTTATCTGCCGGAGCAAAAACAATACTGAAAAGTATAAAAATGCATTTGCACCGGAAATTGAATTTAACCTCCTGGGTATATGAGCTTAATTGTTGAGTGTTTATCAGTGGTGAATACTGTTCCTGTACTGCAAAGCAAGATAATTGGTCACTGTTAGAGGCACAATAGGCTTTTCAATATGGTTTAATTAGCTGGATCAAATGGGTAAAGATGCACTGATGTAACAGTATGCATGATAAATGAGCAGATCGTGCCCTTTGGTGCCTGGCTCTCTAATACCATTTTATCCGCTAATACAGACGATGAGTCATAGCAACAGGGAGGGGGGGTGGGATGCTGGCCGAGAAAAGTGAGAACAGGAGATGAAGGGAGACACGACAAGAATTGGTGAGATTTGCTAGTGTAGAGGAGTAGGGGATGAAGGAGAGAATGAAAAAACTTCTATTCAGAAATATAGTCGAGAGAGCCAGCCCACATTATAGGAAAGTGGAGCTGTGGTTTAGCATCTACACATCGTCTGCCACTGTTTGCAGCAGCAATATGAAAAGGAATATGGTATGCAAGATGAAGTCCTCATGACGTCAAAGCAGTGATAAAGTCCAGACACCCATGAAATAGCAACATGTTTCTTCACAGACTCCAGACACCGTTTAACCAATTAGTCATTCCAAGTTATCAAATGCATTGTTTAATGTTAACTAATATTTATAATATTCATTCGTAATATGGATTTTCAACAACACTGATGCAAAATTATAAGAATTTAAGTTTTTTCTCTTTTATTTTTACAGATCAGTCCATTTTTTTTTTTTCAAATTCATGCCTCTACCTTTTCCCATTGGATTGCATTGACAGAGTGGGTTTATGTGAAATTGACTCATTGTATCTTACACATTTTTTTTTTTTTCGCCCTGTGGCACTGTCATGCTCTACATGTAGAGAATTGGCTCCCTGTTCTTGCACCCACTAATGCAGCTCTTGAGATACCCAAGGCAAAAAACTTCAAAGGACTGAAATTAGCCAGACTTGAGATGCTTAATAACATAACATGGCTCAGAGATTTGCATTTTGTTGTGCAAACAAATTCACAAGTCCAAGACTTAAATTCTCTGTGGACAAAAAGTATTCCTGCCAGTCCACAATCATTCCTCCAGAATTTAATCATCTCCCTCATAATGGCATCCAGTTGATATTTTTGGGTTCTGTTTAGCACATGGGAAGGTTTTGATGTTAAAAGACTTACTCAGCACTTCTTGTTTACGGAAGGATTTTTCAGCACATGTTGTCATAATGGAGTCATGCCACTAGTCAGTGTTGAACAATTCTGCAGCTTTTGCTGAACTATGCAGTGACACTCAAGACCTTTACTTAGCATGATTACAAAGCTATAGAATATCTTAAAGGGCAAAGAGAACTACTAGCACAAAATTCAAAACTCTTATTTTCTTCCTTGTGTTGTTGTGATGTTGGAACCTTTCCCAGCTCTGGGAAAGTGTACAGAAAGTCTCTAATGGTTCACAGCCTCAGCCGAGGTTTAAATGAACACATTTGGACCCACTTACAAGCATCAAATTAATGAATTCCTGCATTAATTTTTGGGTAACTCGATAAAGACAGAGCATACAGTTTATACAAATTGGTCAATAGCAGTATTTTTGGCTTTGAAAATCTTTGTTTAGCGTTTGGATCCTGAGATCCATAAAAGACCCCCAAAAATGAATGGCATGTGTAAATAAAGATGAATAAATGATGTCAGTGTCAAAAGTTTGTGTTAATTAGATGTGTGTAATGCTGGTGATGACATGCAGCTTTGCAGCTGTGCATAAGTTTACGTGTATATACTGTGTTTGATTTGTTTCTGGATTTATTTTAATCCTCTTACATTTGGCTCACGTAGTGTCAAGTTTTTGCTTCCTGGTGTTTTATAATGCAAAAATTCAAGTTTGTTTGTCTACATCACTGTAATAAAAAACATGCTTGGCCTGCTATATTACAACCACTCTGCACTTATTTGAAAACTTTTTGTGTGGTTTGTGGTTGAATTTTGGTTGTGGAAAGACACTGTTGTTGAGCTTTTTTAATGTAACTTTTCAATGCCACAAATTGGAATGGCAGCACAAACTTCTTCTGTAAATATCACAAAATGTTTTTAAAAGTATTATCTTTTAATAAAATACTTAGAAGCTTAGACACTTAAGGGATGCATTGTTGAATATTGATCTGTACAAATTATGTTTTCCTAGTGGAAATGGGAGGGGGTGGAAAAATTGCTTTTGGCTTGTGGAAATGTGAAAAATCCCCTCAGCCCTTGTGTTTTGCAGCTATAAATAATAGCAAGTCATTAATAGCGAGTTTGCACAGTATTCAATCAAGTTGAAAGCTGTAAATGTTAACAAACTGTTAATTGGTGGATTTGGATTCGCACTCTCCACACATCTTTTCTAGGAGATAAGCGAAAGAGAAAGGGCATTTTACCAAATAGTGATTTATTAGCCAATATCATACGAGTTTGCTTTGTATTTTTTATTTGATTATTATATTGACAGAAAACATTTACCTTTTTTTTTTATTGCATGCACAACGACAACAACAACAGTAACAAAATACTCACTGTCCAAACACTGAGCGCAGACGGTCTGAGTAGGGCCGCATTTCTTCACCACTCCCTCTCCAGGTGGACACTCAATGCAGCATTCTCCATTCCTGGTGTACTGGCTAGACGCGCAGGGGAGAAGCACAGCCCGCTCCGTCTTGGACGCCAGCACTGCTGCCACCTGGCACACCGAGACAGCGGCACAGTAAATCAAAGCAGCGCAGAGACAGCAAACTTTCACACACAGACAAACGCGCTGCGCAGGACCGCTGTGACATGCAGGGCAAAACAAATTGATGAAAATTACTGCCAGGTGTCCAACCTGTTCCTTAACTCTAACCGCTATCAGGATTCATCATAAATCATGTTGTCTCCGCCTACATTAGACACACTTTAAACAAGGCAGTCGTCTAAATTGTCCTAATAGCTCCCCTAAAGGCACATCAGTTCTAATAGTAAACTTATGACAAGCTCCAACCGAGGCAGTAAGCATAAAATCATGGGTGCACGACATTATACACATGCCCGTCCTAATTAGTGTCTAAAGGTGAAAGTTGCTGTGAATGTTAGCCTCTGCTTCCGATCTCCGCTGGCACAGGGGCTACACGCACAAACACACACGCTTGCACTTCTATACTTGTGAGGACTTTTTAAAACATTAAAAAGGTGCATTTCCTCTCATCAACCTCTCCACCTTAACTCAAACTCAAATTGGTCTTCATGATAGAGGCACATTTTTTTAAAGTTTGAAGGTGCAAGATATTGCACTAACTCTAAGTTGACATTATCCATAAATGGGAGATACATCCCCACAATGTGATTTTTGTCTCACAGAAAAAAAGTTCACTCTTACTGAATCCACAGCTGAGGTGATGAATTCGTTCCAAAGTCTTGTCTTTTTGCAGCCATGTCCTACTTTGCATATGTAAGTGCTGCAGTTAGTCATGTGGTCTTTGTACTCTAAATGCTTTTGTATGGTTTTCTTTCTGACGCGTCTCTCCGTATACAATAGGGTTCGTGCATGTACAAATTATTTGTCACTAATATCCTGTCTGATAATGCCCTATCCACTCCAGTTATCACCTCCTCTGTGTTGCATTTCCTCAGTCCTCTCTGATATAAATTCCGTGCAGCTTTACTGGCAAAAGAACTGAGGCTTGTTCCGCTGGTGTGTGTACAACAATGCAAAATGAAAAGACTTCATACCCAGACGTTTGAGAACAAAGAAAATCGTTATACTGAATCACTTTCATGTCCTGTGGCTTTTATTATGTAACGAGCAAAAGCTCATTTCCACTTAATTCACATTTGCTGAGACATCAATTCAGCCTTTTTTTCTGTCTTTCTCTCTGTCATCCTTCCTTGCTCCCCCCCTCCCTTCTCTACTGTCCCTGCTTTCATTCAGAAACAGATGTACTGAGCAGCCAGCAGCTCTCTCTCTCTTTCTGTCATTCCCACTTCTTTTGCTCAATATTTCCCCCTATCTGTCGCTCCACTTTTTGCTCTCAACGTGCATTTCTCTTCCTAATCATTTCACCTGACTTTACAGCTTGTTATCTTAACATTTTACTTTAAGTTCTGTTTCTGTACAGAGTACATTATCAGACTTTAAGTCTGCAAAAATGAACCTTGGATGGATCCCAAAACCATAAAAGACATTCCTTCTTTCAGGGGATGGATTCATGTCTCTAACTGCTCTCCCCTTCCTTTTACGTCTCACAGGAATTTTACTCAGCTAAAACACAGATTAATGACAAATACAGTGAAACGGGCAGCAGGAACATGCATGCACATATTAATAAAAATGTACAGTGACGCAGCTGTGATATGCTTGGTTTGCTGCCTCCCCAATTTCATGGTCAATTTCAGAGTTTATTTCTAAATTTAATTCTACCAAAGTGCATCCGACCGTCACCACCCTTTAAACCAGCTGTCATAACAGTGTCCCCTCACATCCAGGGTTGTTCACATGATGACTGATCCACGCAGCCCAATTAGACCAGCTGCTGTGCACTCACCAGAGTGCAGGGAGGATGTGACCTCTGCTCTGCACTTTATTACCACCATCTCCTATAATCAACTTTTTAATATGATCAGAAGAATTTCATGATTTTAGGCAAAAAAAAAAAAAATCGATGTTGCTGGATACACATTTAATGAGTTTAACATGAGCTGCAGCATCTTTATCTAGTTTTCATTTAACGCCCAAAATATAGCCAAATTATACTAAAAAGTAAAAATAAATTACTTCTACTCATTAATGGTACTATAGTCTGTGTCAAAGCATCCACCAGGAGCTCCTGATATCTGGATGTGGCCCAGTGTGAAGAAGATATCTAAATTTTCCAGAAACAAAATCCCAGCAGTGCTGCTGAACTTTTTCTCCAACCAAAAGAGAGGTACAAGTGTGCATTTAAGGGAGTGTATATGTGCGCGTGCTTGCGTGCGCATACGTGTGTGTGTGTGTGCACAGCTAAATATCATTCTGTCCACCAAGTCATAAGCAAATCCGTTGACATGTAGCTACATGCAGTACCCGCATGTCATGTTTAACCAGAAAAACTGCATATTGTTCCTTTTATTTAACATTTTTAAAGGGAAACATCACAATAGCAATGCAATACATATTTACACAAATGTCTCAGAAAGGATTATAAATGCCACACGATGGTCAAGAAAAAGTCACCACAGAAGACCCTACAGGGGCTGCAGCAGCATAGATTTCCAAAGTGGGAAACAATCTCAGCTCCAGCTGGCATATTTTTGGGACAATCACTATAGAATCGTCACAGTTAAAGGAAAGGAAGGGAGAAAATGAAAAAGTGAAATGAAAAAGTCCATCAAGTTACTAAAACCCCATTTAAATAATTACATCATTAAAGAAATAGGCTACTGCTGCAATCACTTACTGCACAGACTACTTACCAAAGCGCACGAAATGACCAGCGATAAGGTAGAAGTCATCCTGATTCGTTTGCCGGAGTCACATAAACGAGATCTTGTGCAGTGAAAGCAGCGCTATGTGGAGGAGGAGAGCCGCTCAGAAGAAGTGCTCATTTTAATTCCAGCAGCAGGGATTTTATCAATGAGTCCGCACCATCGCGCGTCTGTCCGGGACCTCTGGACCGGAGTCAGATGCAAGTGTAGGTGCACCTCCTCAGCAGCGCCACTATTTACACACTACCGCACCACCACACAGAGTGAAGAAGAGGCGGAGGAGGAGGTAGAGGAGACCGTCCTGTCCGGAGTACTGCAAGTGCACTGCAGAGGAGGCAGGCAAAAAGAGAAGAGGGCCACGTCCACCCGCCACTTTATTACTCCAGATAATCCTGCAGTGCAACCTGCTCCTCTCTCTCCTCTCTCTCTCTCTCCTCTCTCTCTCGCTTTAATCTCACGTGAGGTCTTATTCGCTGAAAAATTTTTACATTATTAAATGATTCAAATGATTTATATTGAATATTAAAGACTAAAATTAATGTTTTGCACATTCAACAACAATCCCCTCTACCCACGTCTTTTTTGTTTTTTGCTATGTAACCAAAAGTATGTGGACACCACTGTCCACATACTTTTGACCAAGTAGTAGCACTTTCATCCCACTTTATCCTGCTTTTGATCTAAGACCTTCGTCCACGTTACAGAAACTGTTGATACTGTATCTTTATATCTTAGAAGAGAGTGTCATGTCAGTCGTTTGGGGAAGCCCTTTTCTGTTTGAAAACTCTATAAAATGCACATATTTTTTCAAAACACCTCATCCAGCACATCCAGCACCTGGGATGAAATTGTACACCGAGTATTAGCCATGGCTTATCAGCCAGCTCGGGAGTAAATCTCAGTCAGTGTCAGTGTCCACATATTTTTGCTCAGGTAGAGTGTGGTTCTTCAATTAATCGCATTTTTTGTGGTGGAGTTGCTGCTGTTGTGCCAAATACTTCACTGTAGTTTAAGGCATTGTTGAGCTGGACTGCATTTTATGTTCGATACTGGTTTCATTTTACTGCTTTATTTTATTTTATTATTATTTTGAATATGTTCTGAATCTGTTGCAAAAAATGTCATATCCAAATCCATACATAGTCCCATGAGGGACTTCAAGGTACATTATCGTCATGCACCACAAGAGGGCGACTCAGCTGAGCACAGATCAGCAGCAGCTCACTGAGTCTTATGTGATGATCTTGAGCTTAACAATGAAAGATGAGGTTTTTCTTTCCCCCACTTGACTGAGAGAAGTGCACTGTGAAAAGGATTGATTTTCAATGAATTTCGGTTTCATGTGTTACTGAAACTACAGCACAATTCAGTGCCATGTGTATTTGATGAGGATTGTGTTTTTGGTCTTCAGTCTTGAATTTTATCATAATGGTTGAAAAGTCTCTTTTGTTCATGACTCATTTTATAGTGCAGTATTTAATTGCAGATTTAAATAGTGTATTTTGAGACACTTGTTTGGAAACCTGCCAAACATGTTGAGGTTTATTGAAGTTTAGATCACATTAATCCCATTAAGCACCATCTGCCTCATCCTTTTTTTTTCTTTTTTTTTTTTTTGTCGAGATCCTGCTAAATTTGGTGAGACCACTCCAAAACCACTAATGCACGTGTAAGGTTTGTAATTGTGTTTGATGCTCATTGAGGTACTTAGCCTTTACATTTAAGGAAAACCAGTGTTGATGGATATTGATCCAAGAAAGAGTGGCAATGAAGCAGTCGCAGTTACCAAAAACTGGACCGCTTCAAACCTCTCCCAACCTTTTCTTCTAAAATCCCCCTGACACTATCATTTCCACCTTCTCCACAGTGATCATCAGCTCAGGGGACGCAGAGGCCGATGTCCCTGAAACAGCAGCAGCAGCCACAAGGTGATTTAGTTACATTGTTGAGACCCGAATGCTCCTCAGTATTGATCTTGGGACACATCAATTTTCCCACTTCCTACATCCTCCTTTAAGATCACCCTGCATTGCCTATATCTAACCCCCTTCTTACAACTTTGACAGGGCTCTTCTCCATCAATACTAGCTTCTTTGATATTGCATTCATGTGCTGAGTTTGCTTGAGGTTTTACTACTTATAATCACTACAGTGTGAGTAGAGCCATTATAGGAGTACAAGTAGTTATCATGGATCCTGCGGTTCCAAGTTCTTAAATAAATGTTAATAATTAGCACATTTCAACCTTGTTGTTGATGCTGTCATCTTATGTTACGCTGTTCTAACAGTGTAGCATAGAAGTTCTACAACACACAGAGGAAACAGCCATAAATAGAACAATGCCCTCTGAATGTGAACTCTATTAGTGCTGTTATTGATATACATGCTTACAGGGCCTTTGGTAGGATACATGTATTTTTCCTTTTGTGTATCACATTTCAGTAATATTACTGGTCAGCAAAAGGAAATGTCATGTCAGCTGGCAAGGTCACTATTATAATATAATCTTGATGAAGGCAGCTTGCATGGCGAAAGGCATTACTCAAGGACAGCAACACTTGGAATTCCCTGCAACACAATGTTATTTATTTATGTATTATTTATTGAACTCTTCTTCATTTAGTCTAAACCAAACAAAAGGACATTTAATTTTGCTGCTTTTTGGATGCTTTTTTTTAACCCAGCTGGAGGCCAAATTAAGCTTGTTTAATAAAAACAAATCCAGTTTTCTTTCTGAGCCAGAAAATGTGTAGTGTGTGTCTTTCCTTTGATGAACACTTCCTGTTGGTTTTCACCTATGAGTAAAAACTTTGGCTAGCCAAAAAGTCTTGAAACAAAATATTTGAACAGCAAAATACTTAATCCAACCAGCACTGTCACTGAAAGTAGTTAAATGAAACGTTTGAGCATTAATGCAATTAAAATTTGTGAGTAGCAGTAAAATTCATTTATAATGATGAGGAAAACTGGCTCTAGAGTCA
The DNA here is from genome assembly GCA_015108495.1 of Heterochromis multidens. Taxonomy (NCBI): domain Eukaryota; kingdom Metazoa; phylum Chordata; class Actinopteri; order Cichliformes; family Cichlidae; genus Heterochromis; species Heterochromis multidens. Next base: position 21,643 of record VUQS01006200.1, read on the forward strand.
AAGCAGTTGTTTTTTGTAGGATGAAAAATGGTCAGTTTTACTTTAAAGTTGGTCAGTTTTAGGAATCTGCTGAGATTTTTTTTGGACTCAGCACCAAGTGGTCATTTGAAAAATTGAAGTTTCTGCCGTCTTTCACATACAGGGGATGTCACTTGGTCTTCGAGCAGTCACTTTAAAACACTGGCCTGTATACTCTGCACTCTATGATTTTGTTATTTAGAAAAATTAAGTCTACCAGCTCTTGTGCAGATTTTCTTTTTTAAGCATTTTAAGCACTGTGGCAGTCGGGTGTGGTTTAAGCCTCAGCTGCAGAAGGAGAGGTGGGGCAGAGTGATTCAGGAAGCAGTGCCAGGTGAGGTGACTGGCACACCAGTGCAATATTGCTGATACATACACTGGACATGGGGAGCTGCTCCTGAGCTGTGAACTGTGCTGGAAAGAAAATTTGACTTATTGTGGAGAAGTTTTGTAAAGTGCAAAATCTTGACTTTGTGCAGTGTGTGCAATTAAAGTCAGGTGTTTGCTTAGCAAACACAACAGCTCTGACCACATAACCAAGTTTTTTTTGACAATTATTTTCACTGCGAGCAGCACAAAGTGATTTATTTAAGTTAGCTTCTCTCCTAATTGGGTTAGTGATTAATGACACCCTCTGTATTTTCTATTCACAGGATGAACCTCATTTTCTCCTTCATCTTGTCTGAATTCCTGTGTGAAAGAAACTGCCGCAGTTGGCTGGGCATTAGTATAACTGAATGCTGAACAAGACAAAACAGCACCCAACTGTCACTGAAAGCACCAACTGTCACTGTCACGCCCTTAACTGTAAGTAACTTTAGGCCTTTATACAATTTAAATGCACTGAGGCTTGGTTATGAAATGGGTTAGTTATGTAAAATTTTAACTGTATAGTTGTCATAAAGGAGGAAATTAGCATTTGGGATCAAAACTGTTTATTTGTGGGCTAAAAACAAATTTGTTCTCCTCTAAAGTTGGACATTTTAACATAAATACAGTATATGTGGATTGACTTTCTTTTTTAGAAATGACATTTTTTGGAAATTTTGTGCCCCAGAGTTCTTCACCCAATCACTGACTTAAACACAGAACTATACATCACTGTACTCTATGATTTTTTCACTGGGTACAATCACCCGTGTCTAGTTACTGTCTTTGTACACGTGTAGCCACAGTGACAAATCTTTACTGGTAAATTCATTCTTAGACAAACCCCCCTTCTATGTTTGAAATGATTTGAAATGATGAAACGGTCTGAGCTTCACTCAGAGTCTTTTACACAGCTGCCTCATTGCCTGATATTCATATGTGCTGACCTTATTCTGGTCAAATTTAAACATCATGGAAAGTTTTTTGCCTTCCATGTATAGAATAAAATCCATATAATCGATCAAGACATGGCTGTTGTTCACAACCTGACTGCAGAAATGTGAAAAAAAAAAAAAGTGTTGAGGTTAATACGGCTTTGTTAAAAACATGGCTTAAGATCTGAAAGAAAGACGTAAACTGAAGGAATGGATTTGATTTCTTGCATATTGGTTGATATAAAATACAGATGTTGTGTTGTTTAGACAAAGATAAGTCTAGTCGAGACAAGAGGCCTCTCCTGTTGAGTCTAAAGATGGGATGACCCTGGTGTGATGTTTAATCACACTGATTTCTTATCTATTTGCCTTTGAGATGACACACCGGGGCTGATGTAAGCACTGGAGAGCCACTGTATAAAGTTATGTCAGTTGGCTGGGCATTAGTATAACTGAATGCTGAACAAGACAAAACAGCACCCAACTGTCACTGAAAGCATCAACTGTCACTGTCACGCCCTTAACTGTAAGTAACTTTAGGCCTTTATACAATTTAAATGCACTGAGGCTTG
>VUQS01006201.1:12589-24254 GCA_015108495.1 Heterochromis multidens
TAAATTTTTTTTAAAGTAAAAAAAAATAAAAAACAAAAAAAAAAAAAATTTAAAAAAAAAAAAAAAAAAAAAAAAAAAAAAAGGGGGACAGTTGAATTTGATAGACAAGTTATAATTTTGGTTGCACCACCTGCTGTAGTGAAAGTCCTTCCCCATCTCATCCCATCCAAAGTATGTAACCCATCTTTTCCTTTGTTTCTGGCTTTCATGATCAGCCACTAAAAGCTTTGGCAGAACGTCCTGCATTTTACCATCTTTTGATGCTGAGGCTCATGTTGACATTACCTAAAACGACTGAATACATACCGCTGCCTTGTTGGCAGTAGAAGGGCACACTGCGCCTCCATTTTCCAAACCGTCCACAACCTGGGTTTCAATCTGATAGAGAAAACACACATCCAACATAAGTACATGAACATGATACTAGAGTAAAACACTGGAGAATTTGGAAAATTCTAAACAGTAACATGCTACAAAAGGTGACCCTCTTCAAACCTTGTAGTTATGAGCGCTGAAATATTTAAAATATCCAAAGATGACGTGACAGAGGCAAATGATGATTGTGATGATCAAAACCACAAACGTAAACATGGATGTTGCAGCTGAAAACCCTGGAGGAAAGAAAAAGGAGACACATTCATTTTACTGGCACTTCAGAATCATAAATAAAACCAGGCACGTGTTAAGGATAGTAGTGGCCTCTAGATGGAGTCCTCTTCTTACCCGAGCGAACAGTGGAGAAGAACAGAAGCCAAAAGAGACAGAGAATAGGAGCAGCCACCACTTGGTTGACAGCTCCAGAATGGATCTTCTTGTCCAGTTTAGATGGCAGATAGGCATAATACATGTTATATCTGTCTGCTAGGTGTTTTAGCAGCATGTACATCAGGCCTGCACAGGGAACAGAGGCAAGATGATCAGAGGAGTTAATCCAATTAGGCCTGTTGATAAGCCACTGTATAAGGAAGAGAATCACTGTATGTTGCTGGTCTTCTACATGTTTATCCTGCAGTAATTTAATCAGCAAACTATGTTAAAGGGAAACAGGAGTAAGCCAGCAGGGCTATTAAACAGCAGAACTCACCAAAAGGGACTATGATTGGGCAGGTTATGCTGTAGGTCATGACCACAGTGAAGACACACATCATCCAGGCATAAGCTGCCCCGAACTGGAATTCATAGGCTTGGTGCTACAAACAGACAATAAACAACTTAAAACATAAACATTTTCATTACAAACATGTTGCCTTTTTTCTTTCATTGGTCATCTACCTATAAAAAGTTGCATTAGGCATTTTTCACTATTTTATTTTCCTGGCACAGACTCAGCACAAAGTGCAGACCTACGACTAGTAAAAGCTACAGCAGCAGTGACACAATGAAGAACCAGAGAAAAGAAGCTAATCTCACACCCACAATCACACAAGTTAATGGATATTGTGATTTAATAGATCACTTGAACATTTAATCTAGTATGAAAATTGTCAATTTTCCAACTGGTTAATTAGCTCATTATTTCTGTAGTACTCCAAATGCCCAACAAAAAAAAAAAAAAGTAAATCTTTTCAAATTAAATTAAAAACGGCAACAACACATGAATGTGATGTGCATACTGTATCTACCCTGCTGTGGTCACTGAAACAAATAATTGGCCATTCAGTTATAGAAAAGACGTATACTTAATAGATTAACTACATCACACTAAGTCTCAAACTCATTTACGTTATATGGACTCAGAGGCCACACTAACCCTTTTGACATTCCTTCTATCAGCTGCAGAGCGAGCCAGACAGAGGCGGATCATGTACATTAGCAAACCAGGAATCCTCAGCAGGTCCATGGCATTACCAATAAATGCAGATGCTATGACATAGTTTACAAAGAAGGCTCCATTGTCAGGAAGGAAAACACACCTAAAAAGAAAGAAAAAAACATCAGTATCACGAATACTAAAATGAGGCACACACAGCTTTGAAAATTATTGCAGGAGCCAGTTTCATTCCAGATTAACTAAAGGATGAAAATAAATATTTTAAAATCATAAAAAAATACATTAAAAATCACATACTAATGTATATATACTATATACATGCACTATCCTTCCAGCACCATAACACCTTGCTGTTCCTTCCTGTTCTGTTTCGTCATACTGAAACCTCCATAGAAGTATACTACTTACTCAAATCTTATTGCAGCCTGTTGCAAGAAACTTCTGTCAAAAAGCCACCGGAAGAAAACATCCAAACTGCAAAAATACAGAAAAAGAAATAAATCATCTAAAATATTTAGGGTGACAATTTGCTTGTATTGCTGGGCAGAGCAAAATAAAAACATGCTGTACCTGGTGAGTCCAAGGGAGGGCAACAACAGGACCATAAAGATCAAGAAAGTGTAGCATTTATGCATTGTGGTCCTGTTTTCTCCTGACCTATACAACCAAATAAAAGATGAACACATTATAAAATGATGCAATAAACCAAATTATATTAAACTTAAAATCAAGACCACGTAACTGTCAAATATTGACTGCAGAGGATGTAAACCATACCTGGTCCAGTGCCTTTCGAAGAAGGCAGAGTAGTAGACAATAGTAGGAAGTAAGGCAGAGAAAGACCACAGAAGAAGGGTGGGGAAGAACTGCGTGATGATTGGATTCTGGGGGACAGATCAGAGAGACAAGTACATGTTTATGCAATGAAACAGAATTACAGGTAATTAATTCCTGTGCTTCTGTATCAGGATACAGGTTTGTGATGGCCTGAACTCAAATGCTGAGGGAAAAAAAAAAAAAAAAAAAGGATGGATATGCGTATAAATTACAATTTAATTAATGGTAGCATTCAAATTTTGGACACTCACATTTAAGTACTCCACTGGTTTGGTAACATTGAACTTGTCCATGGTGGAGATGATAATGGCAGGGGTGGTGAGAAAGAAGAGGAGGATGAAGAGGACAATGTTGATTAAAAGGCAGCGCAGCCACCAGTAGAATCCTCCCACTGACAGATGCTCCCTGTGGGATAAAGGTTATACAGCGGTTAGACTGACACAGTCTGATGACCTGCAGTTATGGACACAGCTGGCCAGTAATTTGATACTGCAGCTTAGAAAACAATATATCATCTGGAGTGAGAAAGTCTTTTCAAAATGGACTTGTTACATCCCTAGCAGCCCTAGTGTGGTTTTGCTGTGTGGGCGTGTTGTGTAGACCTCTCCCCAGTCTCATGTACGGCCCATCTTTCTGTGGAGCCAGTGAGGAGCTGACTCCACTCAGCAACCAGAACTTGCCGTATATGAGCTGAGAGATAAGAAAGGACCAGGACCAGAGCCTTGGCATTGATCTGTGTGCCAGAAGTTGCTCACTTGTGTGTGTGAAGGAGTGTGTTTTCTGATAAACCTATTGACTTATTCCTTTTCTTTGACCTTTTCTGGGTTTTTGTGTAGTGTTTCTTCTTGTTCTTAGTAGCAATTGTGGCTTGGCTGATTCTCTTGGAGTTGAACTGTTGATAAAAATAAAGCTTTAATTTTGTTCTGTCTTCTTTTTCACCCAGACACTTTATTGTTACCTCCCCACATCCCCTCAACTTCCAAGTGAACGTAATGGGACTGAATCGAATTAATCATCAGCTGTGACTATTAAAAATGAACAATTATATACTTGAAGCACTTGCATGTTACTTAAATGTGTTCTTACCAGTAAACATTTTGTGGATCAGGGGCATAGCTGACAGTCCACTTCTGTGTGTATAGTTTGGCGGTGAACATAGAGTTTTTGGGCTCACGACGACAGTAACAGCCAACACACTTGCAGGCATTGAAATCCTTTAAAATTCTGGGAACAGAGATCACATTGGGTAATGAACAATAGAATTACTCCGTTCAAAAACAATGCCACAGACACATGTTCAGTTATTTTACCATGTGTAAGTGTACATACATTGCAGCTGTGCCTTCGTCCTCGAAGGTGACAAAGGCCATTCCTAAAGGTTTCGAGTTGACCTTCTCCCTCTCCTTCCTGTATTCTTCTTTTAAGCTTGCCTCCAAATTGGTATAGAAGTTCACTGCCTCTTCCTAAGAAGGGCAAAAAATAAAAAAAAAAACACAATCAGTGATGCCCAAAAAGTTGAATCTGTTCATCTGGACGTGGCGTTTTTTAGTGGGAGAAACGTTTCGTTTACCAACTGGTAACTTCTTCAGTCTCGACTGAAGAAGTTACCAGTTGGTAAACGAAACGTTTCTCCCACTAAAAAACGCCACGTCCAGATGAACAGATTCAACTTTTTGGGATTCTTTTACCTGGATTATTGAGCATGCATCAAGAGACAATCAGTGATGTTTCTATTGTTTTACATTTACTTTGTTTATTATTTTCTCCCCTGGGATTACTTAATAACTCTCTGGTATTTATTTCATTAAGAACATTGATCAGCTCATCAGTTTGGCACACGAGGATAGCCAAGCATCTTTGAAAACAGTAGGACACAAGTTAGATAGCGGGAAACTCAGATACCAATTATGAACTAGAAAGGTTGTCAGAAAGTTGTTTTTTGTTGTATTTTTGCATTTCAGATGATTCAACATACATTGATGTAATTCAGATTAAATTAATAGTTCTTAGAAACTTTGCATTAGCTGGCTCCATGAAGCCTAAAACCCTAATCAGAGATGAAAGTTATCAACTTTCTTTGTTAACCCAGGATTTCTGCTTCAGTCTCTGTGCATTAAAAATGGACCAATTAAGTACCACTTACTACAGAGACATTACCAGAGGTACAAGTGATCGATACCTACAAAGAATATAAAAAAAAAAAAAAACAATAATGGCAAAAGCCAATACTGGTGCTAAAAGTCAAACAAGAGCAATGCCAACAGAAAATCCCTAATTTTGTGAATTCACAATGTTTAGTTTAACATTCACTGCGCTCTCAATTAAGGGGTGATACAGCCCCATAGCTTAAGGAAACATAGCAGGGGAAATAACATTAGTTTTTGAGGAAATCAAAAAGAAATTGGTTTTATTGATAACATTCATAACATTGAAAACGCTGACTTAAGGCCAAACTTATCCGACTGATCTCACTACACAACACATACTCCATACATTATGTTTAGATATAAGCTTGTAAACAAGTATCAAGAGTGTGTTGTTTTAAGATAAAGTTATATCATACTCACCTGTTCACACCCTTTAATGATACAACAGCAAAGGTGTCCACAGGGCTTTGGGTTGATCATGGTAACCTTCCCCTTTACCTTCTGGTCAATAAAGAATTTCTTACTGCGCTCTGCCTTTTTCCTGAATTTAAAACAACAACAACTATTAAGACTATTGGAGCTGTGAAGCCAATCAGAAACTTCCAGTATTTTAAGTAAACCTTAAAAATCTACAAACAGGCAAACACATATTTGGTTAAAACATTGTCACCTTTCAGTGCCGAGATACATCAAATTGGCAACATCATAACAGAGACGAGCTTCCAACACGCGACAGTTATATGCCTTCCTGTGAACCAAGGGCAGGAAAGAGACGGACTGAGTACGTTTTAAAAAGCACTGATTCATAACACATTCCTTATGATATCAGCAAAGTGAATTTACAGTAGATCTGTTGCACATTATAATAGCATTTACAAGTCAAAAAGCTTTTTATCATTTTTCTCCTTCAGATTACAATCAAGTGGGAAGTCTTTTGCAGTCCAGGAGCACATGTAGTATTATAGTTAATAACATTTAGTAAGGTAGGAGCTGAGCCAAACAACCCCTTCTCAATCTTAGAGCACAGGGGCACATGACTTGTTTAATTCTGCTCATCTGCCTGTTATTATGGAAAATTACACATATAGTCCTGCCATTGTCTGATCCCAACCATAAGAACCATGACAAGGCAACTCTTAACAGAAAAGGGAAAGGCTCTCATATAACTTAATACAGTTACTGCAAAGCTTGCTGCCGTGGCACCAAAGTACTGTACCATTTATATATGCAGACAAATGTAACTATTATGAGACATTAACTGTGGAGCCAGTGGCAAAAACTCAAAGGACTCCTTACTCAAAGTGTTGCCTTATCTCCTTCTCTTCTGCATATTTGGAGACCCCATTAATGAATAAAGTGCGCTTAACCTACACAGAAATGAAAAGAGGAACAATTACTAACACCACACACATTGATGTGCACAAAAACAGTAATTTTCTAAAACTGTGCCACCCACCAGGTCATCCTCCTTGTAGTGCATTCTGGATGTGTGCCGTCTCATGCTGTACACCGTGAGTAACAGGTAGAGAAATGCAAAGGTGGTGTGCAGCCACAGTAGTGCATTACTTTAAAAATATAAAAAGGTAAAAAAAAATATTTAGTGTCACAAAGAGAGACCCGATTAAATTCTTTAAGTACATTTTATGCCGAATAAAAGGGACACCGCAACTCACTCTGCTGCAAGATTTCCTATGGTGGTTCGCCCAAAACTATATGCATTGTTTTCTGTAGAAAGAAAAAGAGAAGCAAGACAATCACTTGATTGAAAAGCTGCCTCGGCACAGAATACAGCAGGGAAATGTAGAAAGTGGTTTCAATTGGTAGAAAAGTAAAAGAACCATTTGTAGTAGTAAAAAGAAACTTCTGACTACTAACTTTCCAAAAATATAAAATATGCTTTTAAAGAGGGAAGAGCAAACCACAACCAACCAAATGTCACAAAGACAGAAAAAAAACAAAACAAACAAAAAAAAAGGATCAAGACCAACGTGTATTTTTAGGAATAACTTTTATTATACTACTCTCTCATGTCCCAGGAGTTCTTTCCATTGGCAGCTTACACCCTAGTAATTAATGAACTGTTAGTTTAGCAAATGAATATCCTAGCATGAGTTAAAGAACATAATTGGCAGTGTCTGGTAACCCACAACATTGGTCTACAGTAATATGCAAGAAAAACAACTGCATTGATTCTGTGCATTACACAGTTCTGTAGATGTTTTGAGGGTCTATGTGGTAGAGGTTGTCAAAAGAACAAAAAAAAAAAAAAGAAATTCATCATCAAACTGGTCAAACATTTATAGTAAAACTGAAAAAAGCTAATATTTTAAAGAGAAAATGTAGACTTCTAAGGTTACGCTTATTTGAACATTAGCTCACCTAGCAGATTTCCAGAGAAGTTCACTGGCAAGATGATGCCAACAGAGAGCACGCCCACCACTACTAACAAGCCAATGATGTGGCGCTGAAAGGACAAGTAATGCACTGCATCGTCGCCACACTTTTCCCTTATCTCGTCGTCCCTTTAGAAAGAACACGGGACAACTTGAGAGCAATTCAGAACAGAGAAAAATTGCCAGTGTTTATTTACAATAGGCTGTAAGGAGGCTGACTTACTTGATGCGAAATATAGAAGTTAGCCATTCGCAGAACCCCTAAAGAAGAATACCATATATTTCAAGATGTCATACCAGTTTTCCTATGGCTTGTTTGAAAGATCATCATATTTTATTATATAGCAGAAAGAGCATACTTACTGTGTCTCTATGATCAAAGTCCACAGAGCTAGAAACTGAGGTGAGGCGCTCATAGCGTTCAGGCAGCTCAGATGTAGTGGGAGAAACCATACTATATGCAAAAGACAACACATAGAATTTGCATGATGTTATGTAACTACCCAACATCACCACATACCATACAGGGATGCTAGCTCTATGTCTCAGGACAAAGGGTTTACCTTCAGTATGAAAAAGGTAATGACACAAAACAAAGACACGCCCTGAAATGAACTGAAGAGATTCACCACTGTTAATGCTGTGTGGTTCACAGAGGATTTCAGTTGGTAAACCGGTAAACCTCAGGAACAATCTCTGCAGCCACATCTCATGCAGTGTTAGGAGGCAAGAGCTACAGGTTAAGTGCACCATTGCCATCAGAAGAAAGGTTGCAATAAAAATTAAAAGGCAGAGACCATTCACAAAGCAACAGAAACCCAGTAATGATCCAGAGGGGAGTTCTTCCAGCAGAGCCAGAGGTTCTCTTGGACAAAACACAGCATGACACCGTACTATTTACTGTATACAAATTTAATTGCATGTCCCTGGGAGGTAATGGCAATTTATTTTGCATATATCATTATCATCAAGAGGACCCTGACTCTGCTGGAATTTCAGCATTTATTCATTGTTCAATACTACATGGAAGCATGATGTCATCTAGGGTTCTTAGAAATGTCTGATAGAATGAGGAGACAGCCTGAGGCTGGAAATATCAGTCCTCCTCTCCCACATTCTTGTGAGAAGCTCATGTCAGGTCTAGTACACAGGTTACACTGTAGGTGCACCATGTTAGGGCCTGTCTATGAACAACCACAGATCAGGGAAGTATTACCTTTCCCTGCAAGCATCCTGTCTGTCTTGCTCATGCGGTGTGCTCACACAGAAGAAGTCCGTGCTTCATAAAGAGGTCAATACACAGATTAGTACACAAAGATCTGATTAGGAAAGTGAGAGAGGACAGGGACACCCAACAGCAGAAGCACAAGAGTGACAAGGAGATGGAGAATGAGCAGGAGCCTGGCACTAGGAAATGCCTGGAGGAGGAAAAAGCCAAACCATCAAGAGTAAAAAACAAGATGAAAACCACTGCGGCCTGAGCAGACAAGAATTATGAGTTAGGTGGACTACAGAAAGGGAAAAGGAAAGAAGAAAAGGCAGTAAGTCTATGATAAGGAGAGAACATACGATTCCTGTTCTTCCAGACGACTGTACAACGTATCCCTTTTTCTTCTAAAAAAGAAAAAAAAAAAGCAAATCAAAGCCATTCAGCTTAATTAAAAGGAAATCACTCTGTTGGCCAAAAAAGGGTACTGGTTTAGAGAAAATCTGGGTAGGCATATTACACCACAAGCATACCAATGAAGGTTTCTGTTCAAACTAGGATACATTATCCAGGCATATACATGTGTTCAGAGCCTGGGATGTAGTAACTGTTTTGTTTATTTTATTGTGTAATTGGTTTTGCAGCTGTAACAAAAACACACATCATATGTAATCCCCATTTTTGATTGTCCAAGTTTCCTGGAAGGGTAACGTCCTCTTTTCAGAACTTATAAAAAAAGACAATGATCTGAAGTCAGCACAGTGTCGTGGGACAACAAACTACATTTCCTGTCTGTTACAAAAGTGTTCCATGCTGCCGCCCCCCTCCCATCCTCCCACCATGCTGCAACTCCATTCTCTGCTCACATGCAGCTGCAAAAATAGTGTAGCTGCAACATCACACAAACACAGCAGGGGGGACATGGGTAAAGGAGCACTGTGTCATGCACTTTCCAGGGTTCACAGTATAAGAGGTCTGAACTCAGTCTCTCAGTCACTTAATCAGACTTCTTGTTTCATTTCATGTTGTAGCCCTAAAAAGAAGCAGTGGAATCATTCTTTGTTGACATGCGTCTTGTTAAGCATCACAATGTATCTGCCAATACATCATCATATAATAGTAGGAACTACAGTCCTTGAGGCTTAGATGTAGACAATGATTTTGAGATGAACTGGGGGTGCATAAAGGGCCAATTATTTAATTATTTTTGCTTCTTCATCAATTTCAGGCTTTTTCCGAGAGCAGTTTGGCCTTATAATGTCAAAGTGAACAAACTGCACTGAAGTGACAAACCATGACAATGTCAGACTGCAGTGTTGCCTTTAAAAGGGAAAACTGCTGAAAGTGACTTCCTGTCTGGACTACCATCCTCATGATGTCTGTTTCTGTCAGAGGAATAAACCTCTTTTTCTGGGTCAAATAACATCCAAAATGAACAGACGACAGGAACTAAATTATTATCACTGTAGGCCTAGATGATATGATGATTAATAATTTTACACACAAATCAAGTCTAAATTTTAAGCATATTAGCTTACTCTATTAGGTTATTTTATTATGATTAAAATAAGTTAAAACAAGCTTGAAAACAAATAAAAAAAGTTGTAAAATGTAAAAATCAATCAACAATCCTGTAGAGTCTAACATCCCCACAACTTAAAAGGAACTGTGGAAAGGTGAGGTCAAACACATTCATTGAGTTGGAGCTGGGTCAGATGTCTAAGCTAAATAAACTGCAGATAAAGAAAGAGTGAAATCTCTTGCAAATTATCCAGGCAATCTGTGTCCAGAAAAACACATTATCACATTTTCACCATTTTAAAAGGTAGCATTACAACCCCACTGTGTACACAGAAAGCCAAAGTCTGGCAAAGTCCCAAGCTGCTAGCACCTACGCTATCAAACAAGCCTTCTGTGAAACCTTGGTTCTAACCCCAGCAGCAGATTCTCTGTTCGCTTTTTCAGACTCAGAGTCACAGTGATCCTGTGATAGAAAATCAGGCTTGTTGTTTGCCACTTTTTAAGTCACACTTTTCTCCTAATATACTTTCATTTAGTATCAATATGTGGTGCATAAAATATAGCATAACCACCAGTACCAGTATTCAATAGCACAAATATTTAGCATAACATAAGTGTAATGCAGTGAGTATCAAGTTAATAATTTAAAAATAGATGATAGTTTAAAACGGTAAAAAAAACAAAAAAACAAAAAAAAACTCAAAGGCACCCTGTGGACAATGTCTTCAGTCAGTTATAGCTGATATATCAGCGCATGATGGCTATAATGTTCAGCCTTTCTATGATTCCTATTAAGTTAGCGATAAAGCTCTGTTGCTGGACTGGTCCAGTCTAGAAGACCAGTGTTTTCTTATTACCTGTCGGCATCAGTCACTAGAGCGAGGCGCCCATAGTCCCATGCCACTTTTCTCAAGATAGAGAACAGAAACAGCAGACCCTAAAAGCACAAGATAAACAGAACAGGTCAACACCTTCAGTACCTTTATTTACATTACAGAGACCTACTGAACAAAAGTTGCATAAGTACTCTGGGCTGTTTATAGTTTAAAAACACCTTCCTGGAAGTATTTTTATCTCAGTTCTGAGAATTAGGGGACAACACAATACATAATATTAAAGGGCTCACATGTCCTGATGAGGATAGCTTTATGACTTATGTAAAAAAAAAGTGCTCATACAGTGGGGGAAATAATTATTTGATCCGCTGCTGAATTTGTAAGTTTGCTCACTTACAAAGAAATGAACAATTTCAAATTTTTATGGTAGTTTCATTTGAATGGAGAGAGACAGAATATCAACCAAAAATACAGAAAAAACACATTATATAAAAGTTATGAATTGATTTGCATGTCATTGAGTGAAATAAGTATTTGATCCCCTACAACCCATCCAGAATTCTGGCTCCCACAGACTGGCTGTGTGCCCATCTGGCACAGAGATTACAATCAGTCAATCAATTACAGATACTCTTGATCTCAACACATTATGTGTATAAAACACACCTGTCCACAGAATCAATTTCTTACTTTCCAACCTCTCCACAATCATGGGCAAGACCAGAGAACTTTCAAAGGGTGTCTGGGACAAGATTGTAGACCTTCACAAGGCTGGAATGGGCTACAAGACCACCAGCAAGAAGCTTGGTGAGAAGGTGACAACTGTTGGTGTGATTATTCAGAAATGGAAGAAATATAAGATTGACATCGGTCACCCTGGAGGTCCATGCAAGATCTTGCCTCATGGGGTGAGGATGATCATGAGAAAGGTGGTGGATGAGCCCAAAACTACA
>VUQS01006211.1:7524-21335 GCA_015108495.1 Heterochromis multidens
ACTCCTCCAAGTATTTACTTTTCATTAATTATTGAAAAAAAAAAAAAAGAAAATCAGGAAAAAAAACAGAATAAACAGTAGATAATTTTTGTTTAATGTTTCACACAGGATTCCAATCCTCAGTGCAATTAATGCTAATCATCACGCTCTTCCTGTTTAGCTTGAACTTGGAATGTGTTTGTGAGTCGTCGCTGTGTCTTTTGCTCAACCTCTCTCCCCTCTCTCTTTTTCTCTGTGCTTTTTCCTCCTCCATCTCTGCCGTTAGCCACTGTGTCTCCTCATGTTATGATTACATCACCCTTTCTGTCTATTGTGTCCATTTGGACCTGTAATTAATCACATCCGAGAATCTGATGGTGCTATTCCCTAACCCTTAAAAACTTAATATATGTAAATGTATATATGTATATAGGGAGAGAGAGAGAGAGAGAAAGAGTGAGATGGAGCGCATCAAGTATGTTGGAGGTGCTTACCATTTGTAGAGTACAGTATATTAATTGCTTATCGGTTTTTGATTTCAGAGTCATTTAGAGTCAATCGAACGCATAATTTTCACAGCTATTGTTCTTTGGGGTTTGTTAATTGTCACCCCACTGGCAGAATTAAAAGCAAATTAAAAGCCTTAACTATTGACTCTATCTGAAGTCACTCTCCACAACAATTTCACAAAACAATGGGGAGGATTAATGAAAATGCAGCTTGATTTCTGTTCTCCAAAGCTTTTGCTATGGGGAACCAATTAACTACCCTTCAGGATGACTTTCACTTCTAACTGCTGGTCTGTTCCACTGCCAGAAACTGGGATTAATTCTCAATTAATCCCTCCACCAGAACAACTCTGCCTTTGTCTGCTGGGGAGGACATGAGCATACAACACCGAGGTTACCCCAAGCCTGTTTGGTGGAGGAACTCCACCCCTCCTAAGATTGATACACCCTGTAGACTAGCTCTTCTCAAGCTGAAAATAAGAGCCATTAAAAGGGAATGGTTGACAATGATTTTTGTTTTAGGATTTTGAGCTTTATTAGCCATGCATATTAATGAGTCAATTAATTCCATTCGTCCTCGCGAGTGGCCTGTTTGTTTTTGCCTGACCTTTTATCTTAGATGTGTTCACGCTCCGCTTGGTTTAAGCACTTACTCCATACTGCGTTTCCCATAGCCTCATGTCCAAAAAGGGAGTTTTTATGTGTTTAGCACTAAGATTTTCCCCCCTCTCTTTTGTTTTCTCACTGCCACTCTCTTTCTCATTGGTCCACCCTCCCCCTCTATCTTTTTTTTTTCTTGTGCTTTCTCCCTCTGTCAGAATGCCTGCTGGATGTATTCTTCTCTAAATGTGACAGGAAATATGCTATTATAGCATGCAGAATATTTGCCTGATGGGATTTGCAATAAAATTACTACATTTCCTTTCCATTAAGATCTTTAAAACCCCTATCTCTAATTTATGATTACCCTGGCAAAAAGACATGTTATATACATAAAGACTAAAGTAGCCCCCAGTCCACATTTAGCCCATCCTGCTTTCAAAGTTAGTTGAGAGGACAGGAGAAATAATTGAAAAGTGCAGCTGGACTGTGTACAATCTTGTAAGGGATGCCTAGAAAATGAGATTAATCAGTGCACAGACATTGTGGGGAAAAGTTTGCAGTGAATGCCTGACAGTCGTGCTCTTTCTCTCATTTCAAATGTTGGCAGGCTAGCAGGCAGCTCCAAGGGAAATGCGCTCCTTTCATACTTGAGTAATTGATGAATTGTATGCAATATGCAAATGAGAATCCATAAATCTTATGAATGACAGCTTAATTTATGTGAGCCTTAATGAATGCAGGATTAGATTTTAATTAAATATCCTCAAAGGCACCCTGACTGGGTAAGTTTTAAAAGCCTTGTTTTGAAGACTTGTTTCATATGCATCGCAGTTCATGAAAAAGAGAGATCAGTGAGAGTGGTTAGATGAAATTTCCTCGCAGTTTGAAGATAAGACCTGTTCTGTTTTGCTAACCAAAGGCACTTGCAATTAATAAATATTGGAGCCAAATCATATCTACCAATCTCATTTAGGCTTTCCTGGAACTGCTCATTCTCATACATTTGATTAACTGCATTTACTTTAAGCACTATCTGATTTCTAACATTTGGTACAGTATCTTTTTAATTAAGAGAATCATCCATTAGGCATGGAAAAGTCAACCAATTAGGCTTTCCTCATCAGTTCCAGTGATGTAGGAAGTCTGCTTACTCATTATCAGAGTCTGTTCATGTGGTGCTAAGCAATCTTAGACTCTGTAGTTATGGGACATACAATTATGAAATCAGCTTTTAACATTAATGATGCATGTGAATAATCAGCAGTTTATCATGTTTCAGATCTTTTTTAGATTCTATTTCACAACCGACAGGCTTCAAACAGCTCTAATAGAGAGCGATTACAGGACTAAGCTCTTTATAGCTGCTGTAACATCGGTCTTCTCTTAAAGCCTGCCTGTTTCATGACATGGGCTCGAGGACAGCGGAAGGAGCAAAACCGGCTCCGAGTTCCTTCGTACCATCAGACGCTGTGATCGTCTCACCCAGCGTGGTCCTAATCAGGCCTGAGCCCAGACAAAGGCATCAGGAAGGCACCCACTCTCCCAACTACCACTGATCTCAACCCTGCACATTAGTCCACACAGGGATCAGAGCACAGACAGCACTTTAAAAGGGGTTTTAGTGGGATTGATGCTAACTCTCGCCCGCCTTTGATTTCACACCATTTGATCTGTGATATATTGTTCCGTAACAAAGGTTCACAGTTTGCAGGCGGATGCAGCTGTTCCTGAACCTAATAAATAAAAGTCTGTTGTTTTTTGTTTTTTTTCTTTTTCCTCTTCTCTCCTCGCACTCACAGACTCGCTGTAATCCAACTATCTAGATCAGATAAGTGCCATGTGGCTACCTGTGCGAGGCGTTGTTTGACAGGTGCAAGGGGAAGCTGATTGAGATAATCCAAGAATAGGTTCAATGCAAATACAGATACAAGATGAGGGTAAGGATAGATGGATGCATGAAAAAGATGGATGAGCGAATACATTCCCATGTATCACACTGTGACTCTGAGATTATGATCATCACAACGAATAGACTGCCAAGGTCAGCAGGAAATATAAATCATCTTTTTTTTTTTTTTTTTTTTTTGCTTTTTCCCCTTTTTGTTGAAAGCAACATATAGTCCTGTCATTTTCACTGGTTTTGTTTTGTCAAGTTGTTAAGCTCTGCATCACGGTTACTCTTAGATATGCGTACAACCCACGATCGGTTCATTTAATTATAGATTTTAAGAAAAAGAGACGTTTCAAGAAATGTTATGCTATTTATTTTAATAATCTAACTTTTCGCTTCACCCAGAGATGCTCAGTTTGAAAGAACGGTTGGCACTTTTGCTCAAACAGGGATTTAGATTATTAAACATATTCTGAAAGTTTAAGGAATAAATCTTCTGCGAATATGAAATGAATGAAAAAAACTTCCTGTTCCTTCTGTGCCTTTTAATGTTACACGTCTCTCATCCATAGCAGATCTTGAGGCAGCCAATTAAGCCGGGATCCAGAGAGATCACATTGTAATCAGCTGATCATTAACAGTGAGAAAACAGTGTTTTGCTCATGTTCGCTCTGCGCTGTAGCCTCAGTCTTTTTTCCAGTTTTTTTTCCTTTCGTGGCCGTTTTGTTTAAAGCAAAAGAAACTACAAGTTTAAGTTTTTGTAACACAACTCATTTCTCAAATTAAAGTTAAGCATTGTACTTTTTTTTCCGCCTCCCTTTCAGTCAACACTGTTATCTCACCTATGGGGATTTTAAATTGGCAGTAAGACAGCGCAGACATGTTATTCCTGCTTTTCAAAAAAAGAAAACAAACAAAAAAAAACATAGTTAACCTCTCAGGGGAGTTCTGTGCATATTTTTAAACCATTTGATTGAACCAAATTAAAAAAAAAAACGAAAAAAAAACAAAACAATGCACTCAGCATATTCAGGCCCCTGATGGGTTTGGGGCATCTGAATTTCTGCCTGACCTGGCACTTAAAAGGTAAGAAACTGCTTTGTTTTATCAATAAGACCTTGTTTTCATGGCTGGTCACCACCCCAGCAAACCAATCAATGGGGCATGCTCTGCTATCGCTGTGAGAGAAATGAAAAATAAACCCCAGATAATCCTTCAGTTAAAAGGTTACTCAGGGCGATAAAAGCTATTTTGTTAATTTATTTACTCTCTGCACTGGAGAGATAAAGAAAAGGAACAATTAGGGAATTCTAGGTGAGAGATTTTAAAAGGGCAATGACATTGGGTTAATATTTTATAAGACCTGATTGGCAGAGACCTAGAGAGGCCTTTTGTTTACACAAGCCCCAGACGAATGATTCACTCGCTTGTTTTGGCCAACTGGGCGGAAATGGAATAAATATCTTCATCCTTAGCTTTTAGAAACGTCAAACAAAAGACTGCGATAAAAGGTTAATGGCTCAATCATAACCAACAGGAAATAATATTATGCTCTTTCTCTGCAAACTCGAGCCACTATTGACATAATCAGGTTGAATTCCTAAAGATATCCGAAGATGGGAGGAGCGGATGACTTCTGTGTGTAACTAAATCCACTAAGGGAGTGTGCTCACTTGGGCTAAACATTACATTTGTGGTTTCAATTGATTTATAACAGATCATAATCACTGCATTAACAGCGTTCTGGGTAATAAGATCTCAGTCACTGCTTCCGTCGTCAGAAAAGAGACTGATAGTGAGATGTCAGAATTTTGCCGTGAGATCAAAAACCATCCTGATATCTCATTCGATATTATGCCTCTTATTATACCTATCACCTCGTGTTGGCTTCCTGTAAACGGGGTGAGAACGTGAATTTAATTATTGTGCTTTTATTGCATTGTAGTGCTGAAATTGGACTCGTGTGGAGTGTATTGTTGGGCCCCGTGTAATCTGATTGCCTGCGCAGCGTAGTGTGTTGGATAGTATCAGGTTCCAGCCGACTCTGCTGGGTCAACACACGGCCGGGCCATTAAAGGAAGTCTGGTTCAGGGAAAGTTCACCACTATTTTCTTTTCACCATAGCAGCAAAACAAAAAAAAAACGGGAGAGAATAGATATGTAACATATTTGTGGCCCCAGCCCAAAGCTGGTGGGGCCTATTTTGCTTCCTTAATTGAAGCCAGAGATACGAGGGGCCTGAATATCTTAAGCATAAATATAAATAAAGCATGAAATAAAATTCTTTCATAACTGACCTTCAGAACAGAAATAAAGTTGTCCAAACAAGCCCCAATTTGAAACCCAGAGGCTCTTATTTTCCGAAACATTTTTATTTTCTTTTTAATCAGAGCGAGAGAAAATAAAAAAAGAAGGCTGGAAAGATTAGAAAAGACAACAGCAGATAAGAAATGTAGCAAAGGTACCCAAATTCCAATCATAAATCCAGTTGTGCTATCTTTTTTCTGCAATAATGGCCTAGTTTGGAGCCGTTTCTGTGCCAGGCTATTTAGGGAATCAGCATCTGCTGCTTGATAAATAGCCTGGCTCTTTTGTTTGAGGCCAGGTTGAGTTCCTCCCTGGACCCAGCTTATTAGCCTGGATGGTTCTGACCATCACAGATCTGTTTATGTGTTAATATTCATGCCTTAAAATGTGGCATTTCAAGGTACTAAATTGCAAATAGTTAAGGGACATTAGTTGGGATTACATGTAGTCTTTAGAAACACTGAATAAAGGAGGAAAAAGAGTCACTTTACCCCCTCTTTAACAAAGTCTTTGCCATTTCTGCAAATGTAGACGTCTACTAAGCCATAAGGAAAGGAGACAGTAACACTAATTTCTGAGAGGCTTTCCTGTTGCTTGGAGGTTCCTCAGTTCAAAGCTCCATTTTCAGTTGGTGTATTGCTTTCATGGCTCGCTGGTGTTATTTGTGTGCAGGCTGTAGATGAAATGCTATCCCTTTAAACACACGGGACAGAATCTCTTGCAGCCTATCCAAACATTACCTTTACTTAACTGGGCCTTTGTACCTGAGTTCACATCCTTTGACATGATCTAAGGTTGATGTGACATTTTTTTGTCCATTTGAGGGTCCTCTTTTGCTTTTAGTATTGTTAGTAAAAAGCCTTTTACCCATCACATACCCTCTATTGAGGTCTTTCATAAATAATTCAGCCAGAGTACAAGTGAAAGTGATGACAGCAAAACTGTCTGCGATCTCTCCCTCTCATAAGATCAAAGAGGTGCTTCTATAGAAATAGGAATTACGTTTCCAGACGTTCCTAGGTTGAGCGGGCACTCGTTTCTCTTTTCGCCTCTCTCGCTCTCTCTCTCTTTCTCTCTCTCTCATTGCCCTCTTCTCACTTTCTGCCATTCGCTCTCCTTCTTGTTACTTCTTTCTATCACTTGTGTACTTCCCCTCCAAAGGGACACAGTTGGGTGAAGGTCTGCTTTTAGTCCTAAAACCTCCAGTGCCAGTATATGAGAGAGTCAGCACATTCAGACAGATAGAGTGAGTGCACTCTATTAGCAGGACTGAGGTAAATAAACCTCGCAAGATATGGCTGGATAAATTCAACTACTAGGGCCGTGTGGTGTCTGAACTAAAACACACTGCGTCATTCTACAGATACTGCCTTTGGGAAATACAGTGAAATGTACTGTAACACAAACAGCCTACTGGTTGATAAAGTCTAGAGAAAGACATTATTGTTACATTGATTGAATCTAGACTGTTTAAAAAACAACTTAAAAAAAAAATCCCATTATTCAGTGTTCATATTAATTATGACGGTTTAAGTATTAACTAACTTTATGTGCAGGTGATAAATTAGCAAAGAAATATCTTGTACCACCAAAAAAAAAAAAAGAAAAGAAAAAAAATGTATGCGTAAAATTTACACCTGTCGGATCCAGTTTTTCTCCGGTAGTTTCGGAACACTACGGAAACCTTTTGGTCTTTTAAAAATGAATCGAATTCACTTCATGTTAGAGAGAGCTCGGTATCCTGGTAAAGCTTGAAATGGACTATTGTATGTGAAATAATGTATGAAGCCAATATGTCACCTGTGTCACGTCACCATAATTCATCTTCAGCTGAGACATCCAGCTCCTTGTTCATAAAGAATATACCTCTATAGAATCTTGGCCCATTACATGCTCATTGTGTTTTGTTTTTTTTTTTCACCCTGTAGGCTTTTCTTTGTAACTATAAGCCAGCAAAGTAGGTATTGATTGAAACTCGAAGCTGTATTAATAAGTGAATGAGTAAGATGTGTGGAAAGTCAGGGGTGTATCTGCTTTGAAGGCCTTTTCTCCTCCACAGTAAGGTGGCACAGTCATTTATCACGGCTGGATCTGTGCCCCTCGTTTGGTGTAATAAAACTCCCCCATCAGAACCGTCCAACAGGTCTGAATCACTCTGTCACACCACCTTCCAGCTAAGGCACGCATTAAATCAAGCAAGCAGAACATTTCCTAAGGCAGCCATTGCCTTTTAATTTCCTGAAGAACCTTAAAATATCATTCATTACCAGAACTACACATATTTGGTTTTTAAAAGTCTCATAAATCAATAGTGGCCTGACTGCAATAATTATAACAAGTTAACATGTAATTTCCAGGCCGAGGGCCGCGCACTGGATTTTAGCATATGCAAACGAGGCAATTCAAATAGTGTGGGGATATTAATACGGAGGAACAGGTAACGAGGTACGGGTTATGAATTATGCATCAAAAAGTGGTTGATCTTCAATAAAGGAAATGAATTCACCGTGTAATCTAATTAGTTATGGAAGTCTATTATGTTGAGCTGCAGAAAGCAACTGTCCTTGAAAAGAAATTTATTTACAGTACATGTTAGCTCTTTGGAATGGAATTGCATTCTGGAGTGCTCCAAATGTTAACACTCCCCCACCACCACCACCAGTACTACCCACACGGCCCCTCCTCCTCATTTCTCACCCGACTTCTTCCTTCTTTCTGCCCGCTGTTTTAGCTCCAGACCCGGCCGGCCTCCGAAGAGAACCCAGAGCGTGACATCACCAGAGAACCCCCACATCATGCCCCACTCAGTCCCCGGCCTCATGTCCCCCGGCATGATCCCGCCCACAGGTATGGTTTGGTCTGTATCACTCTGTCACTGTTGCTAAGGCTCTGATTCACTCTGTCTAGGTCCCTTCTCTTTCTACACACACAACCACACACACGCGCGCGTGCACCCGCACTCAGCCTCCCTATGAGTGGCCTCCCCGCAGCTTGTCCTCGAAATGGCAACCAGTCCAAAGTGACACATGCACCCAACCACCAGACACCAGCCGCTCACTCGTTTACCAAAAACAGATCCTCTGCTGCTCAACCCCCGGAAACCAAAAGGGGGAGAATAGATTGGAGTGGAGATCTTTTCTCTCAGATTATTCCAGTAGATGTTGCATTTTGCCTTGAGTGCATTCTAATTAGTGCGATTAAATCCACTCCACTGGTATATGTACATAGGCAGTGGTGATGCTAAAGCAAGCTTATCGCCACAAGAATCAACAACAACCGTTTCTGCCCTAACTTACCCCTGGGCCAAGTCTTATTGCAACTAATGCTTTTGTTCTATTTGTGGCTGGCTTCATTGTGACTGCTTTGATGTTGGTGGCTGTAAGTGCTCTGCTTTGCATATTCTGCTCTCCTTCATCGTATGTCTTTAATGATATTGTGCTGTCGAAAGGAGCTTTTTGCTGTACAGCACACATTGTATTTAACCAGCTATTCACTTTTTGCACTTTACAGAGAGATAAAACACCACAGCAGATTTTCCATAGTGATCCTTTGGTCTATAACAATTTTAACACTTCTAATTATCCTCCTGAACACATTGTAATTATATTTATTTTTCTGTTAGTTTAAGCGGCACCTACTTTGAAATTATTATACTATTAAACACAGGTCCAGCGGTGTGATTCAGTGCAGCAGAGACTTACAGGCCAGTGCTTTGAACTGTGGGAATGGGGTGAGGTCATTGGCTATCTTCGCAGCAGTATAGAAGGCAAACTTAAAGGCTGAAGTGAACACAGAGAGGGACAATGATGAGAAAGACCCATGTTATTTAGTGGAACATAAAGCAACAGAAAAGCCTTTTGATATCATCCCCTTTAAGCCCAGAGGGACTCTATGATCTTGACATTTAGTCAGGGTATTCAGGGGGCAGAGATAAAGTAATTGAGGTTTTTTGGTCTTCTCATAACTGCCTTAAGCTTCCTAACTGTGGCGAGATGGAACTTTTTGCACCAGTTTCTGTGTTGTAATTAAACCATTTATTGTTTTGATGATAGTATTAAGCATTAAACGTCAAGGAAGTTACAGACTTTGACAGATTAGTAATTAAGTATAATTGACCACACATAAGTTAGCATCTAAGTAGGCGACTAATTGATCTTCCTGTCATGTCCAAATGTTCTGATTGATGATAAAAAATGACATTGAGAAACTGTCTTAAATAGTTACACCATCGTGTCATGTCACATTAGTTCATTTTTCAGATGAGCTAGTGCCTGCACAGAAAGACAGAATACGGGCCGACAGCTTTTCCCGAGGCTTCACCAATTCTTCGAGACCCCCACAAAATAGCTGTGCTGTTTTCCATTTGGGCTGCGGATGAAGAGCAAAGTACTGAAATTAAATGTTTGGTTCATATTAGCATGTCATTCCTCTGCTGATGCTGCGAGGAGATAAATGACATTAACAAATATGCTGGTGTGTCTTTCCCTAGCTGCTTATCACTCGAGAGTGGTTAACTATTGCTCAAACTGGCAAAAAGTTTCACCTTGAGATAGAAGCAGGAAGTTGTTCAATTATCTAATCTCCCAGCTTTAAAAAGCAGCATGACAGGCACGCTGTGTGCAGCATTCTTCACTTATTTAACTGTTTTTCTTTTTTTTTTCTTTTTTTTGGTGCAACTCTTTTGAAGCATCAGACATAGACTTACAATCACATCATATAGGTTTAATTTCAGTGGCTGCATCAGTTACATATGAAAGATGTCTTCTTCACTCAGCAGGACCAGAGAGTGGATGTGAAACACATTGTTAACATATGTATCATCGCCCTTGACAGCAGTTCCATTTAGAAAAGGACATCTTAATGTGCTTAGTTTTACACTTAAGGAAATACCCTCATACATGTGTGAAAGCACACGTGTGTCTTTGTGAGTGCCTGAATGTGTGCATACTTCATGCCCCCAGGAGGGGGGGGTGGGGGTACGCTGGAGCCTTTCCAGTTGCTGATGCATTACAGGCAGATTGGCCCCCAAATCGGATTATTTGCTGTGGACTGACACCACACTGAGATGACATCTCCTTTAAAGTGGAGAGGTGGCCTCCACTCACACTCTGGCCACTACTTAAGCAGCAGCTTCAATATAATTCATTTATGTCCTGGATATGGCTTCAATCTTTTGAATAACGCAAGAGTACTGCATTTACCATTAGAGAAATGAATGTCACCTACATCTTACCAAGGTGCATCCTGTACTTTGCTGATAAAAAACAATATTTTCTAATGCTGTCTGGCTTTGCCTTGCTTTACAAGTATGGGGTGCAGCGACACAGAGAGTTGCTTCTTCTTACAAGTGCTGTAAGTGGAAACATACTGTAATATTTATCCTCTTTCAATGTACAATTAGCATGTCATCTTCTGCTGTAGAGTGGATCATCTAATCCATTGCCACTTCAAGCTGCTTTAAAATAGATCCAGTGTGCGCCAGGTAATTTAGTGTCAGTTCTTTGTGTCTCTGCCCCTCCTCTTTTAGTCCGCTGCTTGTCATAAGGTTAGCACGCTCTGTAATTGATACTAAATTTGTCATGATGTGGATAGCACAGTTCAAGTGGTTTAGTGTACCTAAGAGTCGCGTTGTTCCCATCCCCAGTTTGTCATTGCTGTGCTGCCACCAGTCCATGCATAAAATTAGGCGGCCATGCTCATTGACATGGAGTGTCTCTTCTCTATTTATCCTGCTTGCCCGATAAATAACCGGTGTTTTCATTGTTGCCCATGGTGCAGTCCCTAACAGAGAAGAGAACAGAAACACAGCAGATAAGCTCTTGTTTTTTTGTTTTTTTGTTTTTTTTTGTAATCACTGCTAGAGAAAGTCGTAAAAGTAGGTCTTTTGTGTACTGATGTGAAGTTAATCTGATTTTAATTTAATTATAAGAGTTAGTTGCGGAGGGCACAAGCATTGGGGTGTTTGTTGTAAGAATGTTCTGACATTGGCGCAGGTATGGGGCAGCTAGCATGTTAATTAATGATGAAGATCCTGACAATATGCAGAGGCATGACAGCGTTAAGCCAGTCGGCTGCTGCTTCCTTTGCATATTAATAGATCCTTCATTATTATTTAATATGACAGCTGCTCCAAGGGCTACCATCAGACCTTGTCTCTGTTATTTGCTGTTTTGTGCTCCCCATGTGACAGTACCATGCTATTCTCTATTTGTTGAAATGTTCCCCCTTTCTGTTTTCTCACTGGCGTGACTCTCAACATGCGACCGTGATGCGCTGTTAGTTTTGTGCTCTGGAGGATTCTGACTCGCCTGTGCGTCTATATGAGAAAAGTGTCTGAATCTAAAGGTGACTTTGAAGGACTATATGAGGCTGGATTGTTTTGTTTGCATAGTAATGAATGCAGATTAGCACCGAGTGGGATTGGTCCTGTTGACGTTTAGACTTCTAGTGGCTTAATAGACTTGTTGTTGGGCGCCAACATCTCCCTGGCTTCCTTATTACACGCGTTGTATTGAGGTGTGCGTTATGTGGATATGACAATTGATCTGGCGAAATGAAGCAATTATCAGAACAAAGATTTCGATTTATGGAGTGTGTCACTTAGTCAAAGACAGGGGTGGATGTTGCAGGCGAATGATAAATGAAAAATGGAAAAGTGATCATTTCATCCGTTTCACAATGGTACGAATCAATTTCCTAGCCTTTATTTTCTCACTAAGCGTTTGATCAAAACTTATCACCTCCTTCTTTCTGTTTCCTTTTTTCTTTAGCGATCCTACAGCTTAGTCTAGTCAGGTAAAGAAAAAACATATATGTTGAGGACAGATAGGCTGCAGTGCAATAAACCTCAGTGTTCCTACAAGTTAGAGAGCATCAAAAAGCTCCACTGCAGCACTCCTTTTAGCAGCACCTGATTTGTGGGGGGAATTTATCACACAAACAGCCCAGAGGTGATTTCAATATTTACTCGGCAGTCTGTTCTGCATACGTCTCATTTGGAAAACAGTTGACTCTTGCCCATTATACACAAATGAAGGCTGACCTTCAGACTGGGCAGAGGCCACATTCATTATGTGGAGAAGTATCACCTTCTTATGAGGCAATGGCTTTTTTTCTTTTTTTCCTCCTGCCCTGCCTATGCATATGGAACAGCAGCCAGGGACCACTGCAAACGAGAGGGCCCTCACTGACATGATGTATACTGTACGTCAATATGGTACTGATGTATTTTAAGATGCAAACAAGGCTTTAAATTATATGCACCTCCATGTCAGAGGCTCAGAGTGACTCTCACCATCTGCCTATCAGCTGGGGATGAGAGGAAAGGGTGTCCAGGCCGGTATGCTCTTGCGTGCATGTTTGTCAGTGTGTGTGTTTGTGCCTGCGTATGCTCACATGTATCTATTAGAGCCACGTGTTTGATTTCTACCTCTCCTTGTACTTGTGTCTCCCCTCAAATGCATGGCTAATAGCTGCTTTGAGTCCCATCACGGAGACGTGACAGCTTAGCGATGATAAACGGAGACGCTGCTTTGTTCTGCGTCAAACGTAAGGCAAACCTGCATATCAAGTACAAGCAGCCCCTGTAAAAGGGCAGGTGATATACCCTGTTGTGGATATGAGTGATTCCAGTAATAGGTACATATCTTTTTCTCGCCATGCATCTTTGATTTTGTTGCTGGGCTTGGCGAGAAGAGTCGTGGGACTCTCCTGAGACACACCAAGCCAAGGGGAGCTTTAGCACTATCTGTCCCTGCTGTTTGAGACCAGCCTCATGAATAAAGATTTCAGTCACGTTCAATACACCAGAACCCCGGAACTACCACAATGACAAACCAGTGCTTTATGATCTCTGCAGTGTGCTCAGCATATGTATGGCTATAATATTAGACTTACTGTGTCAATCACATCGAGTTCATTTTCTTCAAAGTGGATTACCACGTCTAAACTTGCTGTTCCTGGACGTATTTAGAGATTGCCGAGGAGATGTGGAGGCTTCATTTAAATGTGATGTCAATAGTCATGTAGTAAACAGCAAAGTTGGGTCTCAAGAGAATCCATGTAAAATTCTCAAATATGTTCAATTCAATTCAATTCAGTTTTATTATATAGCACCAAATCACAACAACAGTCACCTCAAGGTGCTTTACATTGTAAAGACCCTACAATAATACAGAAGAAACCCCAACAATCAGACAATCCCCTATGAGCAAGCACTTGGCGACAGTGGTAAGGAAAAACTCCCCTTTAACAGGAAGAAATCTCCGGGAGAACCAGGCTCAGAGAGGGGCAGCCATCTGCCGTGACTGATTAGAGGTGAGGGGAGGGAGACAGGACAAAAGACAAATTCATCTGACATCAAAATGTTCTCTTGAGAAGCATACAAAATACCGTATTTTCCGGACTACAAGGCGCACCTGAATATTAGCCGCACAAGCTAAAATTAGGGGAAAATCCTGTTTTGTTCATACATTAGCCGCACCTGACTAAAAGCCGCAGGTGCTTTAATGCGCTAATTCGTA
>VUQS01006211.1:21377-35201 GCA_015108495.1 Heterochromis multidens
GATATCACAAAAATCATGAAAAATCCATAGAAAAGCCGCACCGGACTATAAGCCGCAGGGTTCAAAGCTTGTGCAAAAAGTAGCGGCTTATAGTCCGAAAATTACGGTAATAATAATAATATAATCTCTGTACGAATAAACAGTATGAATACTTGAGTCTTTAGGCAAGACTGCCACTTTTTATTTTATTTTTTTATATTTTCTGGAGCCCATATGTCCAATCTCACTGCCACTTTAAACATTATTGAGCCTTTTGGCCTGTTGGCTCATCAATTTCATACTTCTGCAGACCACAGAACATTTTGGAATGAGAGATGATACTGAATTTCATATATCCTTTCCTTTTTTATTCCTTAGTTAATGTTCACTCATGGCCCTCTAAGTATTAAACTTGCTGGTCTGTCTATAGGATTCCATTATGCCTGATGACTCGCCTTGACACTGAGAAGAGCCCTCTTATTATAAGGCATCACAATATATTGCCATAAGAAATTCGAGTACCACTGTTAAGTATTATTCAGGTCGATTAGATCTGATGAATGCATTAGAAGGTATCACTGAAGTACCCACCATAATAAGATTCAGAAGACACAGCTCACCGTGTGTATTTGTTCACATGTTTAACCTCCTTTACTTAATGCTTCACTTTTTCTTCTCTGAATCCCCCCGTGTCACACTTTATCACTATTCCTCATTCACTATTATAAGTTGTACACACAAAGTGCTTGCATCATGCACTGTTATCTTGACTGCATCTTTTTCCATCAAGGTACGAATACATCAATACAGCGGTGAGGAATGCCAGAGTCTCTGAAACATTCATAAAAATCATATGCTGCCACACACACGGGGATCCATCTCATCAGCATGATAACCTGCTGTGAAGATATCCCCTGTCAGAAGATGAAAAACAAAGTCATGATCTCGCAGGAGCTTATTCCCCATAGTGTATAAAATTATTCATTGTTTTATTATTTCAAAAGTCCCCTTTTTTTATTTGCCAAGGAGGCTTTTTGAAAGGTTTTGCAGGTGCAGTGGCTCAGCCCCAGCAGACATGTAGCGGTCTGTAAGCGCACTGTTTCCTCTGCCTCCTCTCTCCAGGCCTGACAGCAGCGGCGGCAGCAGCTGCCAACGCAGCCATCGCAGAGGCCATGAAGGTCAAGAAGATCAAGCTGGAGGCAATGAGCAGCTACCACGGCAACGCCAACCACCATGGGGCCGATGGAGAGAATGGAGACCTCAGCTCCAGTGTCGGTGAGGATGCCTTCATACACGCACATACTGTCACAAACACATCTCGCATTAGTGGAAGAATAATGCAAACTGCACTTTATGTGCCTGTGCAGCCACAGACACAAACACATGCGAAGACCTACACACTTGCCACCTTTTCAGCACACACTCAGAGAACCTATAACTATTCCAAGACTGCACAATTATCTGTTTATAAATAGACAGAAATTGTCCAGAGAGCCACAGTATTATAAACATATCAATCCTCATCTGTGTCAAAACACATATTAAGGAAAAATAATGCAGATTGGCTATTAAACAAGTTACATTTTTGTCAGGTTTCTTAGTAGCACATAGTCACAGAGTGGAATCACTGAGGTTTGCAGGTTTGAGTAAGTTAGACCCCGGAAATCCAAATTTGATTTGATTTGCAGGAGTGAAGGCTTATGCAGTTCCATGCATTGTTCCAAAGGTAACCCAGCAGGCAAAAAACAATGCGGGCAATCAAACCTTTCATTCTCTCTTTACATGTATCCTGCCTCCTTTCTTGCCAGTTGAAAGTTGAAATCTGTGTTTTCTGTACACTTCTGTAGTTTCATTTAGAACCAAAGAAGAAGGTCGTTCCTACACCTCATCATTTAAACAGACCACTGTTCATTGTGTCAATGGTACTTTGTCAAAAGTAATAAAAGGGTTATACACATACAGCTTGCCTTAAACCAAAGACTTGCATGATGCTCTTTCATGAGATGCTCTTTCCACTGTGCCGCTACCTTCTTAAAGTTTATAAAGCAATAAACTATTGATTTTACTTATTTTGTATGCACTGGGAATGCACACTTTAGTAATGTAAGTCATGTTTTTTCTGAAAGTGTTTTATGTTGAAAGAAAAAAAAATCCTAATAGCTAAGTGAAACTGTGAACACAGTTTCCCAAAGCTATCAGCTTTTAACAAGGTCTAATTGAATTGCTGTGAGAGCTCTGGTTTTTCACTATGTGCCATTTCAATTAATTATTAGCCCTAAAATGCAGAAGGATTTTTGCAATATCACACACAAGCACTTAGTGTATTAAAGAGAATGATAATGTATGTTAGTGCGGATTCATGAGCCCGTTCCAAATTATAAGCCAAGTGTAATCCCTGTAGCTTTGGTCGCTAAATTGAGGTTTTTGATTCACTTACTGTAATAAATGGCTTGACTCCTGAACACATTTTGACAATAATACTTGACACCGTGGAGCTTGTGGCGTGCGAGATGAAAACAGGATGTGTTTCTAAGCAGATTTAACAATGCAAAATGCATAAAGTGTGAGGTCATCACTCCGAGAGAATGGAGTGTGTAAAAAAAAAAGAGAATACGAGCCTGCGAGGTCACGGAAATAAAGATAAATGTGAGTACTAACAGCAAGGCTGTGGCAATGGAGCTAATAAGAAACTGTTTTATCTTTTTACAATTTAAATTGTAACCTTGAGCCCACAGCCAGCCACACAGGCTCCCGGTAGAATCATAATTCTGGCAAGGGGGAGCAGTTCTAGGTGT
Source organism: Heterochromis multidens (assembly GCA_015108495.1). NCBI lineage: Eukaryota > Metazoa > Chordata > Actinopteri > Cichliformes > Cichlidae > Heterochromis > Heterochromis multidens. The sequence continues at coordinate 24,152 of VUQS01006211.1, forward strand.
GGGTGCATGGGCCACAGCATTAGCTCTCTGAGTGAAATATATGGCAGTGACGCCTCTCAGCCCCATCCACAATCAATTGGATTCTTTTCCTTTAATATTTACTCGCAGCGATGAGATGCTCGTCTGCATGGTGATGAACAGTCTGCCACTGGCGTTTGAAGGTGACCTGTCAGTGAGTATGGACAAATCTCTCGCTCGCAGAAATGTAGAAAATAAATCATTAGGGGCAGGCAGTCAGACAGGGGCCCCTCTCTCTCCCTCACTCTCCTCGGATTTAAATCAGCTCAGATTTATGATTTGAATTAATGCTTCGTTTGGTCAAAGGAATGGTCGCAGAGACAAATGATGTTTGGTACTGAAACCATCCTAATATTGATTACTGGGTGTCGCAGCAATCTCTTGTTTATATCAAGCACTCTCCTGTGACAGGGTGGCCAGCAGGAGTCATCCTGATAATACGCTGGAGATATATGGCCCGCTCTACACTGCAGAGCCATGAAACACAAGCTAGCAGCATGTTGTCTTCTTCATCTAGACCCAGACTTCTCTTCACATGTTTTATTTTTAATGAAGGCATTTTGGGATTCCACAGTTCTAAGACTTAACAAGAAAGCTTGATTACAGATTTACTTCAGATTCCAAAAGTGCCTCGGTCTGGTCTGATTTATGAGCATTTTTGAAGTGCGAATGCCTAATATGTCCAGCTCTCGAGCGTATTATCCAATAGCAATCGAGACATATAAATCAGTTGACTGATATAGCAGAAGGGGAAATGCATTTGGCTGTGGCTTTTGTTGGGACTAGACTGACTGTTGTTCAGAGTGCTGACTGGGGAATGACTTCATGCTGTTTTTAAACAGACTCAGACCACAGCTGCTCTGAGGAAATGGACTGGCGTTTTATAATCAACCAGCTTAAACTAAGACCCACACAAACGGATGTGTTTACTTACACAAATTATGTTACCAGCCATGATAGGAATTGATATGATAATGAGCATCCTTCTGATAATGCCACTAAGGACATAGATCCATTTAATCAGAAAGAACCACTACACCAGCCCGTGGAGGAAAAAAAATAAATAAAAAAATCCTCCTCAGGCTAAAATACTGAATACAGGTGCCTCATCTCAGTGTTTGTCTGAAGCAGTTCTTGTATTGTGAAGCGCTTAAAGCAAAGCACAGCAGAGCCAGCCAGTGAAGGACACTCTGTACTGTTTGTAGAGTTGGATTGCCCGCTGCTGTCTTTGTGTTGATGTAAATTGAACAGGCTAATGTTTCTCCCTCACATTAAATATTCATCACAATTAGACCTTCCTGTTTGCATCAATGTTATTAATTATAAGGAAAAAACAGCCAGTTCAACTCTCTGCCAAAATAACCAAACATCCTGCGTGAGAGATGGAGAGAAGGAAATAGATATGTATAAAGAACTGTAGGCGGGAGAGACAGCTAAAAAAGATACGGAGATGGAATGACATCAAAATGTAAAGAGAGGCAGAATGGTTTGTGTATGTGTGTGTATGTGTGTGTGTGTGTGGGGGGGGTGGGGGTGGGGGGGTGTCTTTCTTTGATTTTCCCTCGCACTCTTTAGTTGGGCAGAGGGAGAGCTCTCAAAGCACAATGTGGATTGTTCCTGCGCCTCTCAGGAAATGCCACAATTACAGATCACAGACCAAGCAAAACACGTGTGGCGCTTGGCCTTGAGGGGGATAAACAGCCCGCCATTCCCTCCCAGTGCATTGACCCCAGCCACAACCTTCATTACTGGGAGAAAAAATATTGTCAGCTGCCCACTAACAAACACCTGCCAATTTCAAGGGAAGGAATTGGGGTTTTTTTCAGCTACGGAAAGGAAAATAAAGTGTTTCTTAGAGCTGCAAAAAAAGGGGGAAAAAAGGAGCGGGTTGAGAAGATAAGGCAGGAGTTTCACCCTTGTCCTCTTTTCTCTGTCTGTTTTTTGCTCTGTCTCACTTACTTCTCTGTCTTTCACCCTCTGTCTCTCTTTGGCCACTGGGTGCTGCCCTGCCACTCATCTGACTCCTCACCACACAACTCTAATGGAGCTGAAATCCTGTTTGTAATTAGATATGGGAATTCCACTGTCATCAGCCAGATGATGCCACGACATGCCGACCAAACAACAGCACAGCGGTAAAAGGAGAAGACACGACTGTCACTGCTAACATAATCTACATTTTTTAATCTCTCCTAAGTCCGTAACATCACAGCTAAGCTTTAAAAGCAGTTGCGGCATTCTAGAGCGATACTTGAAAACCTGAAAGCCCTTTGTCTCACATCTGTGGCTTCGGTCCAAGCTGCCTGCACCCAACGGGGAGTGGAAAGCCTCATGCTAGTCTGAAGTTGGACGGGTGGTGACAGGTACCTGGAGTCTTGCCTGGCTGAGAGTTGAGGGAAGAGGTTCTGGGTGAGATGATGAGGAAGCATCATTCTCTCTTTCCAGGGTCATCAGGCTAATTTCTGCAAGCCCTACCCTCACACTTGCATGTTTGCATGTGTGCGTGCGTGTGTGCCTGCTTGTGTGTGAGAGAGGAAGAGGGGGCCTTGGCCCCTGAGAGCGCTCTGTGAGGAGACCACAGCTGTACACTCCCAGCAGCTAATTGGTCCTTATCTAGCTGTCCCATTCATCTTCATTTTTTACCAATTACTGAGCATTATCTGTGTTCTCAGTTGGGTATGGGACTTAATCCTTTTTGGTTAAGCTGGTGCTACAGCTTGCAAATTTCAAATGGAGGAAGGGTGGGTGGGTGGTGGTAGTGGGGGGTTGATTTGGATGGGTGTGGGAGGGGCAAAAGTCGCAGCAAAAACAAACTCTGAAACTTCCCATCATCCCTCACGGGCAAGAAGCAATCAATAAACAATGACATCACATGAAGGGGAAGGGGGAAAAAATGGAAGGGATCAATTATTGGCGTTATAATTCAAGTCCTTGTTTGCAAACGTTGCAGCCTCATTGATTAGGGTGTTCTTGTTGCACTCGCCATTATTGACTTGTTAAAGCCATATTTTCTCATCATCAGTGGTTTTACCTTTGCACGCACGGATAACAGCGCTTTTAGGGTGGGCGGGGTCATTAATTATTTAGCATGTATTCATTTTAAAGCACAGCAAGTCAAAAATCATCCTGTTTACTCCACAAACAATACTAGTATAGTACATTGCTCACCCAGAAGGTACATCAAGACGCCGCAATCTGGGGCAGTTAGCCTTAATTTTCTGAGATCAATGCATAACTAGACTCCTCTCTATATGGGGTCCGTGCTTAGCCATGTTGCAGAGCTGAGTGGAGTCAGGCTGGAGACCATGCACTAATTACTGGAGTGTTCACTGCTCTGTTGGATAGCATTTGTGCAATCTTGGAACATATAAGTGAGTCAGTGTGCTTTGCGATAAGCCGATAAATAAGACATTAAGATGACAGTGAGTATGAGTGAAGCTAAAGTGGAGAAATGATAGTCATCGATTATGAGCTGAACACAGGGCTAGAACGGGTAAAGTTAACATACACTTGGGTGTCTACTTACAGAACATACAGGCATGCGTGTCAGTAGACACAGACATAGCCACGCACACAAAAGCAGGACCCATATAGAGACACTGCTCCTGCACTTTGATAGGGATCTGTTTGGTCACACTCTCTGTGCCAGCTGTCAGCCCAGCTCCACTGCTGCGATTTAATTAGTCTGTTTATGTCCTTTCTAATAATAAAGCTCTCTGGGTGGAAGGACACATCCAACTAGCTAACTACGCGCTCCAACCTGCTAGCTGCACTAGTGCTGGTGGCACAGCTGAATGTGGGCCATGATGGAGGATGGTGGCAACTTCCTGCACCTCTCCTCTAGAACACTGGCCCTCAGGCTCAGATCTAGTATCACCCCCTACTCAATCCTAACCTTAACCATTAGGGGATAAAGCACATACTGACCTGATATGAGTGTCTAGGGGCAACTTCATCCATCTTCCTCGCTAGCTCTCTTGTGGGAGCCTTTGTCAGCCAAAGCTCTTTGGAGAGACTAGATTGTAGCCATAGGCTGAATGGAATTCATTTCACGAACATATCATAACACCTCTTTTTACTGCGGCAGATTATTGTCTTGACTGATTTATGCAATTACAACATTTGTTTGGGTTTTCCTCCCTGTTCTGATATCAAGGCTTCTTCTCTGGACAAAATAGGATCTGTTTCAGCTGCCAGTGTTGGGGAAATGGGGACTGGTGGTGGTAAGTGAGTGAGACACACTGAGCTAGACAGAGAGTGGCAGAGCAGACAGACAGCCTTCCAGTCTGAGTGAAGAGCTTGATGGGTCTCCGTCTCTCTCTTGGGCTTTGGCCCTCACCATCTCTCTATTAGGCTGCCAGGCTCATGGGAGCCAGGTGACAGATAAGTGAAGAACGACACACACATTTTAATAGACATTTCAAAAGATAAACCTGATAATCATTTCTCTTTTTAATGAAGTCTAATGTCCTCGTTCTAATTCCGGTTGCGTCGGCTGTTAAGCATCAGCGTAATACTTGAATATGCATGATTGGGAAATTGTGAGGCACACTGATGTAGCTACAAAACACACAAACGCAGACAACTGCAGAAATAGATTACAATAACGGGGGAATTGATTAAACATTATTTCTGTAATGATCCATATCAAGTTCTATCATCTTTGAGTGGCAGCGGAGTTGCAGTGTTACGGAGAGGAAGAGACACAAGGAAGAGGCGGTGCGTTCGACAAGCCGCGTGTCATGGAAATATTTGTTTGATTGTCTCTTGCGGTTAGCTCACAATAGCAGGAGCAGAGCTATAAAAAACAACTGACCAGTCGAGTTGTCATCCCTCATCAACATTAGGCCTCATTCCTCATTAATTGGATAGATTAATTTGGAGCGCTTTGATGCGGGGGTGATGCATGTGTTCGGCTGTCCCCTCCTCACTATTCTCTGTCAGGTTGAATTTAGCCAGGGAAGGGGCTGACCTTTGAAAGTGAAGAGATCAACACAATTTGAAAAGACAATGTCACTTGCTGTAAATGTGATACGTGTAATAAATGACATTCAACCTTTCGGTGATGATGAGCTTTCGCAGGTCGGAGCAATGTGAAATATACATGGCGTGTAATTGCGTAGAATATGGAGCTGTTTTCACGTGCACAGTTAAGATGGCGCAGCATTAGAGCCTGGATATCATGCGCTCTCATTTCCCTGTGATTATGTCTAAGAGGACACATTAGCATAGAGTAATGATATTACTGTGTGTACACAATAACAGTAATGGCAGCACGGTGATGACAACAGCAAAATGGCGTTCTCTTTTACTGTGATTGCACTGTAAAAATGTAGCATTGCCTGGCCGTGCAGCAATCAGGGGAGGAATCAAAGAGCATTTGTGCGATAGAGAAAAGTCGGTCCTGTTCCGCAAAAGCACTCTGTCAGTCGCCTGAACCGAGAGGTGCTTTTTTTTTCTTCTTCCTCCTTCTCTTCTTCTTCTTCTTCTTCTTCTTCTTCTTCTTCTTCTTCTTCTTCTTCTTCTCTCAATTATGATATGGGAACCCTCATCCAAATAGAGCTATCAGCCTTACTGAGCCCAGACATCTTCACCATCACAAAGCCTCTCCTCTGGGACCAAGATAAAGAGGGAGAGCGCGAGCAAGTTCAAACAACGTAAAGGAATTTCACAATCAGCACGCCCTTCACAGGGTGAACAAACAAAGGAAGGCGTTTCTTGATAAATGATGTTTAGGATCCCGTAGTAAAATAATCAAACAAAATGCATCTATATATATATATATATATATAGATGCATTTTGTCCTCACCCTCAATTTAAATCAATTAAATCCAAACTTAGCTACATTTTGAGGACTGCGGTGTGTAAAATTCACTTCACATTGACAAACACTGCAGCTGAAAACTGCACACCCGCATTACTGGTTTTCTCTCGCGAGGTGCTTGTAATGGAGGAAGTGAGAGTGCAGGAGGTAGTGATGCTAATTTTGTAATTAAAACAGATGATCTGATGACCACATGCAAACCGATCCCCACCCAACAACCCCACCCCGCTAAATTGATATGATGGCGGAGTGGGTCGTGATTGATAACACTCGTCAATATATTTCATTTCAGGAGCCTTAGTCAAATGACAACTGGTTGTCATTGACTGAAAACAATCTTTTTAAAAGGGGAGCCTTTGCTAAGTATCAGATGAAAATGATTCCTCTGTCTGCTTGGGTGTCACTGTCTGTAGGAGCTTTATTGATTGGGCTTGAATATATTGCACCCGCAGTAGTAACAGCTGCTAGTAATATCTCTCCTCTCCTTCGCCTCTCCTCTTCTGCTCGCAGCACTTTCCGTGCCACCGCTTATTGTGAGTGATCCAGCATCGGAGCTCCTCCACCGATTCGGTGCGATCCTTGGAGTGATGTGTGACAAATGTGAAGTGAGCCTGGTTCCGACCCAAATTAGAGAATGCGTCCTGTGTCCTAATGTGTCCTGAAGGCCTGGCTGTCTTGGCCACCCGCGCGCACACACACACACATACGCGCATGATTGCGTTAACTAAAACCCACCATTGTCTCGCCTGCTCTGCACACTCTGTGTTACCAAGCACAAGGATGTTGGCATTGGTTGGTAAAGGTCATTTACTGTAATGAGATTTGCCACATGCAAGCATATGGCTTGATTATTACCCTGTTCGTTAACATTTTCAGCAAAGAGACAAATAGACAGCTAAAATGGGGACTAGCGCAGGTGGGGCGGTGGCGAAACGTGTTTAGCATTTTTTTTTTTTTTCTCTCAAAGATAGCAAGAACTTCTTTCACAACAGATCTGTCACGGAGATGATTGATCTTCCAATTTTCATAAGGAATGCGCGCTATTAGAGCCGAGGATTTAAATTATCCTATAAAAGTTGCCTGTCTTAGATTTTTATGCACTTAATGGACAAACACCTCTGTCTGTCTCCTTGATAATTTCTACCACATGTTACACTCCAGTGGTTTGGGTTGGAAAGCAATTATGTTACCTCATGAAAGCAGAAATGTTTTCTTATCATGTTTTCTTTTTTACATTTCATGATGCATTTTATCGAGAAATCTTTGCCCACCTGAATCGCTGGAAAGTGCGCGTCTGTGTCTTGGCACGTTGAGCATATTTTGTTTGTTGATGCGTAATAGCTTGTTATTCATCCAATCGTTACAGCTCTTGGAATGTAAAGCACTTTTTTTTTTTGCATGCGTTTATGTGTTTGCCTGGCTTTGCGCGGGCGCGTACCTTTACACAATTATCCATACTGCATCATTGTCTGAGCGTGTGGCCGTGTGTTTTCATGTTTACCTCTCTTTGTTGCTGCAAGATGTATTCTTTTTATGTCCCCGTTTACAGTGTGTGTCTGCTCGTGTGTGTGTGTGTGTGTGTGTGTGTGTGTGTGTGTGTGGATGCATACGTGAGTGGACAGCAGGTATTTAACAAAGACAAGATGTTTGCTTTATTATCAGCATTAACTGCGTAAACACAAAAAGCTTCAAAGTTTCATTCAATGACACTGAAGGGCTGTGGGTGGCTACATCAAAGCTCGAAACCTTCCCCTCTCCCCCCATTTTAATGAGAAACAGGACTCACCAGCCTTGACTGAACCTGCCATCTGTGTGTGTGTGTGTGTGTGTGTGTGTGTGTGTGTGTTTTCTTGTTTGCCTGTGTGTATATGAATGTGGGAATAGCAAGCACATGGAAGCATGCACTAGTGTTGTCTAAAGTGGCACCACAGTTCTAGACGACTTATTTATGGAGGCCGTGTCTTATGTTTGATCTAATACATACAAGGCTCCCCTCCACTATGGCAGGACTTCCTGTTTTGCTTTTCTTTTTTTTTTAAAAGGAGATTAACAGTTATAGTAAAGACGAATAGCTGATTAGTGCTATGGAGACCTCTAAATGTCTCGCTGCGTGACAGACACTTTTTCATGAGCCATTCATTTCCTTTTGGGACCGGTGTGCAAATCCTTGATATGACCACAACAAAGACGCTCCTTGTGTGCGCCACCATCTTTACCTTTGTTGGAGAAATACATACACAACATGGGGGCATTTTACAAGCGCAATTAGGAGGGAAAACGGAGATTGTTTTGCAGCGGCGGGCTGCATATGGATTGTGCAGTGAGTCAGTCCATTTAGCTGCTTGACTGGAATGGTCCTGTTCAGTTTGACAGATCAGAAGAGGGGAAAAAAATATCTCAACACCATGAAAACCAAAGGCTTAGCAGTGAGCAAATCAGCCCTTTGTCTTGTTCAATTCAAATCAAAGGATAACCAGGAATGTTTGTTTGACAACAGCATTTACAATGCATTGTTCTGAAGCCCAGAGCCTCCCAAACAAAGACAGATAGGCTTTAAACAAGTCATTTAATTAGCACCGGATCCCCAGCTTTGGCTGCGCCAACCAATTATACATTCCTGAGGCATGTGCAGGTCCTATTTCACGGGAGTGAGAGGCAGATCCTCTCCAGCCCTGTCTCTTACAGTACATCTCTTCCCTTCCATTTAAGAGAAGGTAAATAGCCCAGACAGACAGCTTCATTAGCCAGCGTCTGAAGAGCGCGGGGCCGATTGTCGCTTAAATAGTGCGCTTTTACTGCAGGCCCAGCCAGCGACCTCCGATCAATTACAGCTGACATTATTGTTTGTCGGGAGCTTTTTTCCTGGACAGAGGGAGTAAAAAACGAGATCAGGCCTGAGCTTTGGCTGGAAATGTAATCTTCCCCCTCTCTTTGGTTCTTTCGCTCCACAAACAATAAATCATTCAGTTGAAGAGATAATAAAGTGCCAAGTAGGAGCTAGTTTAATTTTTGTCAGGGGAAATCTGTCCACAACAGAGTTAAGGGTAAGGGGCTGGCTGCTTTCTCATACCATTTTCAATGACAATGGCTTAGTTCCTTTCCTCTTATTTTCCTCCGTAGGGTTAGATGGCCAGAAAGGCTGAAGTTCTGTGTCGATGAGGATTAACTGCGGCACAAATCACCAAAATAAATCACTGCTCGTTTTTTAATCATTTTTAAACCATTCAACAGTCAATCAATCAATTTTTTTTTTTTTTTTTGGTTTGATTTTTTTTTTTTTAATAAGTAACAGACCTGCCATTAGCTGTGAGGTTTGATTCTGATGTAACAGCTTTTTAATCATGTTGCTACCAAGGGCTGTTTTAATTCATTCAATTCATCCTCCGCGATTCAGATCTTTGCTTATCCATGCGTGAACTCCCAAGCACTGCACGACATAATAGCTGAGCTGTTTATATTGGTATTAAGTGATTTGTAGTTTTAATGATGGTAAATAGGAGTTCACCTTTGCAGGTCCCTCAGGCTTACTTCAGGTAAATTACTCCAAATGCATTGTCTGCCCTTCAGGAGAGAGAGAGAGTTGGGGGGGGGGTTGTGGGAATTCACCTCTCATCAGGTCTGAACTTCTATATCAGAGATAAACAGAAAACTGACAAATATGTTTCTATAGTTTGCCCACTGGAATATCTACACAATATCAGTGTGATTAATGAGTCTGTTGATTCTGTTTTTTGAAAAGGAAAAAAAAAGAGAAGCAAAAATCACTGTTTATTATCGCTTTGGTAAAAATGTAGCAATTATTCATAGTCCTTTCATCTAAATGAGAAAAAAAAATCAAGAAAATGAGAAGAAATTGCATATGAATGCAATGAAAACACTTAACTGTCTTGTGGAAATGCCAGATTCCTTGAATAAATGCATATCCTCCTCACCTGGCTCCTTTCAGCTATAAATAAAAGGATTTGGTCGACCCTTGTTGGCCTGTGGCACATTCCCCTACAGTGGCCTGAATGGGTCTTTATGGGAGAAACATCGCTTTAGGATGGGGTGACAAGAAAGGGGCTGGACAGGCACTGAAAGCGAGACTAATACCCCTTAGACTGAACAGAGCTCCTGTGTTTCTGCGCCAGCCTGTCAGTCAGATGGAGGCACATCAATGAAATTCACATACCATCATGAGAAAGATATGAGAGGGAGATAAGTAGAGGTATGTTATTAACAAAGAGCAGACGTGTGTTATTTTAAGTGACTTTTCACCTCTTTTTCATACTTTATTGATATGGTGAAAATCTGCCTTTATGTGTGTAGCTGTGTTTGATTGAATGGGTGTAATAGAGACACCTCAAAGGCAGAATAAGTCTCTTCGCTCTGGCCCTTGAGTGGCCTTGAAAGACTGATAGGTAGCCTAGACCTCTCCATGTTGTCCTACAGTAAGTACCCCCGCAATCAGGCCCTCTGTGGTGTTTTTTAATTGAGCTTAGCCTGCTGAGTGGTAATTGATTCAGTCTGAGCTTCAGCAGAGGCGCTGATACAAGGTGCTGCTTGGCTTCCGCCTTTCTTTAATCTCCCCTGCTTTATATTGTTTGGGAATACTTGCCACTGAGAAACTGCATGCCATCTTTCTTATGGAAATCAATGCTTCTTTTGGAAGGAGGGGAATGACAGAGAGGAGTACTTCTCATGTCCTTTCATTTTCAACCAGTGTCCTTCTCTTTAGAGGCTTCGCCATGCAGATCTCCTTGCCCTTTGGCTACTGATGTTTTGTCAGAAAAAGAAGAGTGGAGTTGTTTTGTGGATAGCTTTCTGTAGTGCGGTATCTTTTTTCCCCCTCCTCTTTCTTTCACACAGCTTTTTTTTTCTTTCTTTTTTTTTTTACCTTGAACCAGGCTGCCAAGAAAGACAGAAAAAAAGGAGTAAAAAAAATCAACAGAGAGGCTCAATCAGATCCAATAGTGTCTATGAGGTTTTCTTTAAAGCATTTGAGGAAAAGCATCTGAGTGGCGGAGGAATGAGACCAAACTGTTCCCAGTCACTTTTGATCCTGCCAGTTCAAAGTCCCCGTAGTGCACGGGGGGGTGCCATGGCTGGGGAGGGGGAGGGGGGATACAGACACCTAGCTTTGACCCTCTGTCTGCGCTCATGTCCTTTGAAAGTTGGCTTGTTTTCATTAAGCCATTCAGAAACACAGTTCAGCGCCGCTATTTGAC
>VUQS01006218.1:17390-29945 GCA_015108495.1 Heterochromis multidens
TTTTCTAACTGCCAGGTAACGTTCATTAATCTCTGGCAGGTGCGCGCGCTTCCAGAACCATAAAGTCTTTTAGTCGTTTGTTCCGGGGGAAGGATTTCAGCGACGTACGACACTGGAGTTTCAGAGCAGAATTTGTAAAGTGTGGCTAAAGCTAACAACGTACTCGTCATATAAAGGTATGTTTTCAAAGCCTGAGGTGTAACTGCTTCTAGTTTGACTTGTGTTTCGTTGCTTATATGTCGGCTACATCCTGTTATTATCCAGAATAGTTTGTTTTTTTACTGAAACATTTGGCGAAAGACCAAATAAAAAAGAAAGGGAATAAAAATACATGACGCCGCGTTCGTAGCTTTTCTGTGATGTTCAGTATTTCAATAACTTGTGTGCTCACAGAATGACCGAAACTGCGGAAACCCAGCAGAACTACGAGGAGATGTTCGCACACAGGTTTTCCTCGGAGGATCAGGAGTACCAGGAGTACCTGGACCGTCCCGCAGACCCTCCGCCCGTCGTGGAGGACTGGAGGGGTCGTGGGGGAGGAAACCAGAGGGGCAGGGATAACAGGTGGGGCTCTTCACGTTATCATTACGAACCTGCTAACGATTGAGAAAGGTGATAATGATAGAAGCGCTAAGATGTTGTAATAGCGCCACTGTGTTGTATTTGAAAACCATTAGAGGGTATTTTAAAGGAGTATTCCCGCGATGGCATCATGCAGCTGGGGCATCAGTGAGGAATGAGACATTTTGTTTAGTTCCTCTGATTCAATAAAGAAAAATACAAAAAAAACTTTTCATTAACTACCGCAGTTTACAGTAAAAAAAAAAAAAAAAAAAGGGTAAGATATTAAGTGGAGTGAAAACTGTCCTTAAAGAGTAGTATTCAAATATGCCATCGGTCTGGGCCCTGTACTATGAAGCAAGTTCAGTATACTCAGTATATAGTTCCATCATCTGACTTCACCTACACTAACCATAAGATTCTCAGCAATCAGGCTAAACGGTCACACAAAGGTGGTTATCAGCTTGACTCTGTCTGGGTACGAGCACATTTATGTGAAAAGCATGGCATTGGCAGCATCTGACCAATCACAAACATTAATAAGTATACTGGCAGAAGAGCAGCTGATTTTACAAAGGAAGATAAAACATTACATATCCTAAGAACCAGTTTCAGCAACCAGGGATTGGACTGTCAAGGCCTCCAACTCTGACTGCTGCCCGATTCACATTGCTCCTGCCAATGGTGGGTCCAAAGGAGGGCTGGCCCATGTGGCTCATTCAAGCTGCTCCTGACCTTGCCCCATAGGTTAAGCCACCAGGCGCTCACTGATGAGCCTCTCCTCCAGGGCTGGCTTCAGGGTGGGACCCTGGTTACCCCAATGGTGTTCTGAATCACTTTTTTCAAGCTCTCAAGACTAACATCACCTTGATGACTGAGAATTTACACAGACACATTTATTATGTCCCTTCACCCAAGACCAGTTTGCCCTGGGAGACCCCACCAGGAGCAAATAGCTTGAGACAGCAGAGCTGGGATCACTAGGGCATACAAACTCCCTTCCCATGTTAAGGTGGTCATTCATGTAGTGGTGGAAATGAGCTTCCTCCACCCTAAGAGAGAGAGTGAGCGCTTGGTCATTTAGGAGATACTCAGAGTAAGGAGCCAGTTGAACTGGTTCGACCATCTTACTAGTCTGCCTCCTAGGTGAGGTGTAAGTTAACAGACTTTTTTGGTCTTATTCTTTCAAATTCAAATGTAAGCTTTGTCTATGTGCAAATTTTATATAAGTTTGACAAGTAAAAATAGGTGCCTTGTTTTGGTATCATACTTTAATAAATATACAATAAAATAAAATTCTCATAAAAATATAATGAATATTTGCAGAAAATATTTTTAAAAAATCAAGGAATAAAGTTGGATCTAAGAGTCAGTTTGTTATGCTTTTAAAAACACTTGGACCCATACAATCCACCCACAGAGGTCAGAGGGATCTTCCAGGAATGTAATTTCATACCTGTTGATATCTAATCTGGAGCATAGCCGGCAGGTTAGGTCTGCAGTATAAGTTACCATGGCAGTGTACCCCGGTAAGAAGGGAACCACCTTCATAACATTGGATAGATAGATAGGTAGGTATGTTATTGATCCCAGGGGAAATTCCAGATTCCCCGCAGCTCACATAAACGCACATGACACATACACTAACAGAAGATTGGCTACACCAAGCTGAAACCAAGTATGAAATATACAAAAATATAGAAACATATGTTACAAGAGCTGTGCAATGGTAGTCTAGCCTCCTAACTACAGATACAATAAATAAATAGCTGTGGAGCAATGGTAAACTATCCACCAAAATAAATAAATACATAAATGAATAAGTGAATAACTGTAGTCCAATGACGGTCTAACCACCAGAATTGTTCAGGCTTGCAGACACTAGTATGAAAACAAAATTGTCTCCCAGTCTTGAGACAGACATTTGCTACCCATAAGTCCACAGTTTCTTGTGCTTGTCAGTGTTGACCCTGAAGTTTCCTGGACAAGCCCCAATCCTGCTTCCTAGCGCAGTCCTCAGGTCTCTAACCTGGTATTTTACCCTCATGTAAAGGAGAAATATGCTTCTTTTTTTTTTAATTGTGAGTAGAGATATTAGAGAAACCCAGTGAGCACCACCTGGTGACACATGGTATCCAAGTAGTTTATAAGCACAACTTGAGCTAATGTCTGTCAGTTAGTGCCTGTTGTTGATTGTTAATTTTATGTCTTCATTAAGGTACCATGATCATCGTGGTTACAGAGGACGTGGGTGGGGAGGAGACCGGGGCTGGAGAGGAGGTGATCGTGGACAGCAACACTGGTACGACCGAGACCGAGACAGAGACAGAGACAGAGACAGAGACCGAGACCGAGACCGAGACAGAGACAGGCACTGGGGACATGGAAGTGGGTCTCATTCAGGACGGCCAAGCTCCAACCAGGGATACAACTCCTATCATCAGAGACCACATCATGATCGCTACTAATCTCTACTCTAATCTCTCAGGTGTTACAAGTATTTAAAGTATTCATGGTCCTTCAGCTCACATTGTAGTACCATATGCAGCAGCATGCAGCTGGTATTTCTTAGGGTGATTCAAGATGCTATATGTAAGCAAGGGCTGAGCAATGTAAAAACTGAAAATGCTTTTACCATTTTGATTTTGATGCACTGATTTACTATCTGAATTACAGTTCCTGGCAGATACATATGGAGGTGTAAAGCTGCTGCTTTTCTGTTGGACTTCCACTTAGCTTTTTTTATACCAAACCACAGTAATGTTTTCCCATATTAGTTCACACTGCTCAGCCCTGTTGTCATATTTGGAGATGTTAATAGGAGATATTTGCGGTATTCTGCAATGGAGCTCACACTGAAAATGACTATTTCTCTTGGGTTTGTGGGCTGTCTTAAAATGTCATTAGCACATTATTGCTCTGAAATTTCACAGGAGCAGGAGTTTTGTGTTTATTTCTGCTACAGCTATATATGCTTTGAAATAAAATTATGAATTATACGCTACAGTGTTGTAACAAACACTGAACCTAAATTTCTGGAGAAAATATGTAAGTAATACAGCTTTAGTTTTCTGTGTCAGAATGTTATGTAAGGACATAATGACTTATTATGAACTAATCTGCTGTCAATAAACATGTATTTTCTTAATAAGAGGTGTCTGTTTTATGAGTTTTGTTATGAGGTATATAGTTTGATGTTTACAAAAATAACAGTTCCAGGTGGCAAGGTAGCTCCTAATAAATTATTATTAGAAGTGTTTTGTAGGGCTGTCTAAAAGTTCTAACATTAATAAGAGGATCAGATAGTGGCCTTCAATCTGTCCACATTAAACACAGTTTCTTTGTCCGCTGTATGTTATTATGTTATTCAGTGTTTTCCCTTTCTTTAATTTAGTCCCGCTAAGCTGATTCAGGTTTTAGAGTGCCACAGAATCCCTGTCCTTTTATTACATAGTGTATAAATGGTAGTTTTGCATGTTGTGTATACATTCGCTAGACACTTTAAGTACACTCTGCTAGTAACTTCTTAGACCCCCGTTTGCCTTTTGAACTTTAATTCTTCATGGAACAGATTCAACAAGGTGTTGGAAACATACTGACAGATTTTGGTCCTTATTAAAGATGATAGCATCACACAGTTATTCAGATTTGTCGGCTGCTCATCCATGATGAGAATCTCCCATTCCACCACATCCCAAAGGTGCTCTACTGGATTGAGATCTGGTGACTGTGGAGGCCATTTGAGTACAGTGAACAGTGCCCAAAGTGAGCCAAGAAAATATCCCTGGTTGATACAAGGCATAATGAATCAGTGTTTTCCTGTTGTTTACGCCAAATTCTGACCCTACCATCAAAATGTTTCAGCAGAAATGGAGACTCATTAGACCAGGCAACATTTTTCCAATCTTTTATTGTCCAATTTTGTTGAGCGAGTGCGAATTGTAGTCTCAGTTTCCTGTTCTTAGCTGACAGGAGTGGCACCTGGTATGGTCTTCTGCTGCTGCAGCCCATCTACTTCAAGGTTCAATGTGTTGTGCGTTCAGAGATGCTCTTCTGTATACTTTGGTTGTAACAAGTGCTTAGTTGAGTTCCTGTTTCCTTCCTATCAGATTGAACCAGTCTGGCAATCCTGACATCAACACGGCGTTTTCGCCCAGAGAACTGCTGCTCACTGGCTATTTTCTCTTTTTCAGAACATTCTCTGTAAACCCTAGAGATGGTTTTGCAGGAAAATCCCAGTAGATCAGCAGTTTCTGAAATATTCACACAAGCCCGTTTGGCACCAACTATGCCACTGTCAAAGTCACTTAAATCACCTTTCTTCCCCATTCTGATGCTTGTTTTAAACTTCAGCAGATCGTCTTGACCATGTCTACATGCCTAAATGCATTGAGTTGCTGCCATGTGACTGGCTGATTAAACGAGCAGTTGAACAAATGTGCCTACTAAATTGAGTGTATAGTCTGGCGATGCTATGGTGCGCTTTTATAGAGTCATATTTTTTTATCAGTTCTGAAACAAATGAGCAATCCAGTGTAGGGTAATCAAAAACTAATGTGTTCACTTTTCTTCACTGTAGTGTCGCTGTAGAATCAGGATTTCAAACTAACCCGTCTGTGAGACTATTTTAGATTTTCTTTTATTTAAACTTTTCCCCAGTCCTTTATTGTGGAAAAATGGTTACCTCACATTTTAACACTAAATAAACTGAACCTGACTGCAAAACTCATCAGTATGTGCAGGTGATAGTGCGACTGTCATTCCTATAGTCCAGACTTATCATATCTGTATTTATAGTGTTAGAACAGGTTTGTCTGTTTCACATTAACTGTGCCTATTTGAGAGAATAACCCAACCAACCAGTGGTTAATCACTTTATTTTTGAAGTACATTTCGATCAGCTGTGACAAATACTGAATCTGCTTAGATAAAAGTTCTCCTACAATCTCCTAATCCTAAACTCTTCTTTAAATGGATCAACAAGATGTAATTATGAATGTTTCTCCCTGCAGGCTCAGAAACACTTCACCAGATTCAGTGTTTCAGCCTTTAATATCAGTGTAGTGGATGACACATTAAACCAGATGGCCTGAACAACTGTGGAATAAAAGCAGCACTCACAGTTAATAACGCAGAAGAAGATAAACACCAATAGTTCATATTGTGAAAAGCAACTAAAATATTTATGTGCATTATTAATATATTATTGCTGCATTCATCGTTGGCTATGGCATATGTAGCTCATTGCCTAAAGATGTCAGCACTTGTGTTTCCCAGAGCATTTACAGCAGATCCCAGTTCAGGGACAAATGGCAACTTTGGACACATTAGCCCTCTCTCCAGTGACAACACAAACAGCAAATCTGCACTGTTTTATCACTGCCTGGATGCAGTTCTGTGCTTTCTATTTATGGGCCCGGTAAAGACAGGGTTAACAGTTCATTTGGACTTCAGCAGTGCAATCAGCTGTGATGATAAGCGAGGGAGGGAGGAAGGCGGTTAGGCCATAAGTGTGTGGGGGATGTGCTGAAACTGGCACACTGCGGAGAATGCTGCCATCACCACTGTAATCAGTTTAGATTAGAGAGTCGTCACCCCAGACTGCTGTGTCTTCACAGCACAGGGATGTCTTGGGCAGAGTAGAGCAGTAAGTAAAGTAGGGGTTTATTTGCAAAGAAATATAAAAATGCTACACTTGTGTTTAGGTGGCATGGGGAAGAAGCATAAAAATTCACATCTTTCATGTTCAGTTCACTGTCTTTATTATGTGTGCTTTGGCAAATCATAAAAGAAGTCTGAGGAGACTTTACATATTAATATCAACTGTATTACTGTATATACAATATTATAAAGAGAAACCCAAACATCACAAGCACTTGGCAAACAGTGGGCAGTAAGAAACTTCAGACAGAACCAAATTCGGGCTGGGTGGCCGTCTGCCTTGACCAGGGGTGAGTGGAGAGAGAAAGTATGAGCGCTGAAAAACAATAAACACTGAGCAGATTGGTGGTGCCAGTAAACAAAAGATCAGGAACATGCAGCTCCACAGTCAGACACACAGGCTCTGGAAAGAGAGAGGACAGAGGGGAAAAAGGAAAAACTATACAAAGTTAATGATCTGCAATAGTAGTACATAAAAACATTTACAGTGAAAGAGAGAAGAGGAGAGCTGAGCTGCTCAGTGCACTGTGGGAGGTCCCCAAAAAGCAGGGTCTAAACTACAGTACTGTGAAAAATTCTTGAGCCACCCCTCATTTCTTTATATTCTGCTAGAAAAATGGGAAATAGGTGCAAACATACATGTACATGGAAAACAGTATATAAGTGTATAAGGCAAAAACAGTCTGTACAATTCTAACGACCTTGAAAGTCAATGTTTGGAAGGACCACCTTTATTCTTCAACACAGCCTGAAATTTCTTAGACAGCTTTCTTGTCATTTCTTTAAGTAGTTTTCAGGAATAGTTCTCCAGGCTGTTGGATGTTGGCTGCGTTTTGTTCTGTTCTCTGTCAAGATGATCCCACACTGCTTCAATAATGTTGAGATCCAGGCTCTGGGGGAGGCCAATCCATGACTGATTGTGTTCCACTGTGTGTTTTTCTATCCAGGTATGCTTTTAATACCTTGGCAGTGTGTTTGGGATCATTGTCATGCTGAAAAATGAAGCTGTTGCAGATGGCTGTAGGCACTCAGTGTTGTACCTCTCTCCTGACCTCCATGATGACGATTTCAACCAAAAATTTCAAATTTGGATTCATCACTTTTTTTTTTTATTTCTTAAGGACATGACTTTCAGATACTGTTCATCCTACACTTGTCCACTTTCCTCAAACTTTTTAATGGCACACTGCACACCATGCTGAGATATGCCAAGTTTTCAGCTAAAAGCTCTTTGGGAATCACCTTGTTGGTGCAAAAATACTATTTTATGTCTGTCAAACTGTGTTATCTTTGGCATTTTTCATAGATTCAACTAAAGAAATGGGAACAAATTATGTGTTTTTGCAAAATGCTGCTGGTAACAAAATGCCTAAACTACAATTTAAAATTGGTTATTTGCTACGTTGTCTGTAATGTGTGGAAACAGTAATGGTCCCTCCTTTGTAATGCTTGAATGATTCATAGTTCAGTCTTAAATGGCTTGACAAACAAACAAAAAAAAACATTTCTCTGAAAATGGTCAAGGACTGGACTGAAAATGAGAGAAAAAGCAACCAATATCCAAAGAAAAGCTTTGAAAGACCTTCAGAAAGCCTGGAGAACTATTGCTCAAGACCACTTTCAAAATTTATTATTGGCTCCGTGGAAGCAAAATACAAAGCAATCAAGGATGGCTTGAGACTTTTGCACAGTATTTTATTTGTCACAGGACTATCTGTTAAAGGCTACATCTAGCAGCTAGCTATGAAAGTAAAAAAAACAGCTACAGTACAGTTACAGAAAAAGAAAGTTTTTCACAGGACTCTATGCAGTCCTGTGAAAAACTAAGTACACCCCGTGATTCAATAGCTTGTAGAACCACCTTCAGTAATCATTTCCTGTATGACTTTATCAGTCTCTTATATCGTTGTTGAGAAATTTTGGCCCACTTGTCTTTACACCATTACTTCAGTTCATTCACCCTTCCACCACCGTGGTTGACAGTTGCTATGAGGTGTTTGTGCTGATATGCTGTGGATTTCTCCAGCTGTGGCGCTGTGCATTATGGCCAAACATCTCCACTTTGTTCTTGTCTGTTCAAAGGACAGATGTTCCAGAAGTGTTGTGGTTTGTTCAGATGCGACTTTGCAAACCTAAGTAGTGTTACCATGTTCTTTTTACAGAGAAGAGAATTTCTCTTGTCAAGCCTTCCAAATAAGCCATACTTGTTCAGTCTTTTTCTAATTGTGCTGTCATGAACTTTAATATTTAACATGCTAATTGAGGCCTGCAGACTCTGAGATGTAGCTCTTGGGGTTTTTTGCATTGCACGGTCTGACCTTGAGGTAAATTTGCTGAGATGTCTACTCCTGTGAAGCTTGTGGCAGTGTTAACACACACTTGAATGCTCCCGACTAGCAAACTGCCAAAACTTCTGCTTTTATTGAGGTGCTTACAGTTGCTGATGATCACTTAATCAGATGCATTTGATTAGCGGTATCTGGCTGCTACTTACCCTCTTAATTCCTATGGAAGCAATAAGGGTGTAATTACTTTTTCACAGGACTGCAGAGAGTCCTGTGAAAACTTTCCTTTCACATGACTGTATGCTGGCTTAATGAAATGAGCATACCAATATTTATAGCTCATTGATTAACATGCTTCGTTGTTTTTTTTTTAAAGTGATACTACTGATGTTTACTATGGTCACAGTGAACAAGCATATTTCCCAATATGTCAAGCTATTACAAGAGTCAGCTGAAGTAATATTCTTATGGTTTTTCCCTGCTAATAACATGAGTCTGTGGATGGTAGTGTTGTCAAAAACTCTATAAGGACTTTTCAGTCAACCATTTTATTCCAAAATAAAATATCTCAGTAACTACTGGATGGATGGTGATTACATTTTAAAGAGGATATATCCTACAGATTTTGTTGATCCCCCTGACCTTTCCTTCTGTAGCACTACTGATATTTTTTGTTTTGATTAAAATGGATTTGATGGATTGCCAAAAAAATGGGGTGAACATCAGCATGTTGTTAATGTGAATTTGTCAGCAGAGTGATTTTTGTATTTAGCTTGAAACACTGTTGTTTGTCCTCACAGATCTGCTGGACTAGCTGTGAAATTTCTCTTTTGGATTTTCGTGCTCAAATCCTGCTTTGAATATGTAGCTTACGTAGTATGGAATTTGGCACATGGTCCTGATATTAACATATCACATCAAAAGCACTGCCTTTTAGATTGAGATGAACTGACATCCCTTTGAAATCCTCAAAAGCTAGACTCTACATAAAGTTCATACAGCTACAAAGATTAATCCAGAGGTCAGCATGTTAATCCAGTCCTTTGTGCAACACAGAGTGTTGACTGTACTATCCCTTAGCCTACACATTCATTGCACTCATCTCTAAATGCAGCATAAAACATTTGATTATGCAGTTTTGCCACATTAAGAAAATAAATCTGCTGCACAACATTGTTTCAGTTAAGAATTTCTTTGACTACCAGGTGGAGAGGAGCTCATTAACCTTTTGAATCCTCCTTTAATCTATCCCATCACCTTTTAATTGTAATTAATATGCTGGTAATGCATCATGAGACTTGGAGATTGTAAGAAAAAGAAAACAATAGAGAGAGCCACAGTGAGGGACCTATGAGAGTATGCCCTCAGTGTGGTCTGCTGGGCTGTCAGGCTTCATGTGGCCTGTTTGTGACGATGCAATGTGACAGCAATGGAGACAGTGCGCTGGGGGCCATGTCCTTGATGATGAACTCATCCACTACAATCATCACTCTGCCCTCCTCCTCTTGGAAGAGCATACACACATACACTTGTGCACATAATACACTACAGCCTCCCTGGGAACAAACACACACAAACACACAGGATCCCCCAGCCCCTGGAGCACTCAGCGACCTACATCTGGTGTTGGAGAGTGCAGGGGCTAAGGTTGGTCCGGGCCAGCCAGCCCCCAGCAGACAGTGCAGAGTGTTCATGTAGTGTGTGAATGGCGAAGCACTTGTGCTCTGCTCTTTTTTGTTGAAATTAATGCCAGCTTTCAAATGACTCTGTAGACAACTGCACCTTGACGCATGAGCACACGTGCAGATAACAGCCATGTGCTAATATATGCACTTAATTAACAATTAAGAATAGGTCCTATAAATTGAGTTTTGAATGCAAACCCAGTCCTTTGCCCATCCAGCTGCACACTCTGTAAGTTAATCATGCAGCTAATCACCCAGGTCATCCATGTGAAGACAGTGGACTCTGGTGCAGAGGAGCGCTTGTTAGTTTGATTACATCAGGTGGTACTCCAATGGGACACATAGACAGCTCCAGGAATACTTGGTGGAAGAAGCATTCAGATCCTTTACTAACTAATTCTGCTACTTTACTAAAGAGTGTTTTACTGTCTCTTTTTTGACCTTTAACGGAAAACAAAGCTGTGTGAGAAGTTGGAGAGAGATGTATTCAGTGGTGGATCTGAAACATAACAAGAAACGGCTTTGATGCCACTTTTTGCAAGCAGTCATAAGCCAAAAAGGTTAAACTGGTTCAGTCTTGCAGTTTTTCATAAATTATAAGCTGGCTTTATTATTTACAAATTCCGTTTATGAAGAAGAAAGGTCAAATGTCTTTACTATCAGAAATGATAAATTCTCATATTATAAATAAAATGCAGGTGCCTGAAAATTAAATGTGTTTCTTCCACCATGGGAATACCGCCAAAAAATTGTTTCTCTCTTGTTATCAAAACCTCCCTGTCAAACTTTAGAGCAAATACCACTCCAGTAACCCAAGCCATCTTCCAAAACCTTAGATGCACCATCCAGTCCATCTATATCTCTACGTTCCATACCAGTGATTGGCCGAGGGACAGGCTGACAAATGGAACTACACTGAAAGCCTTTTCGATGCAGTAAGGATGCTGGTTTGTGAGTGATGTTTATCAAAAATGCAACATCTCAGCCATCTGTTTTTCTTTTCTCATTCAGGGTAAGGACATTCTCAGATTCAGCAGTGTGTGAAATGCAGGAACAATTTTCCTCCATTCTTCAACTTGCTCTGTGCTTACTGCCGGCTAGGCTGCAATTAGACTTCAGGATGACAACCATCAACACCCTACAGAGCAGCACACTGATCCACTGCTGAAAATTTACATTTTTGAATATTAATAAAAGTCACTTTCAAAGGGCAAAGGCACAGATTTTCTGTGAATAGAGAAAATGTCCTTTTGTTTGAAACCAGTCGCCCAAATAGGTAAATGCAAGAAATTTGTGTTCGTTTGGCCTTTTCTTGGTTGATTGTTAATTAAAATAAATTGGAGTTTTAAATGCACCCAGAAGAAAATCACAGTTATAAATAAATAAAGATGGATGAATTTTATTTAGCTACTTCAGTCTCTGATTCTTGGTGTTGTGTATGCCGGCTCACTCCATCATTTTACTGGGCCACTTCAATAAAAGGGCGCCATCATTATTCTTATTGGTGACACCTTTCATTTTCTTCCACTGTTGAATATACAAAGGCAAAAAAGTAACATAAAGTTTCAGGAAAGAGTTGACGAATGCATACTTATGCTCTGATGAAGGTGACAAGTCCAAAATGTAAGCATGATTGGTTGAGATGCCAGAATAAATTGATGAATTGAGACTTGTCAACTTTTTCCTGAAGTTTTGTGTAAGTTTTTAACTTTCAGTATTTAACATTACAGCTACCTGATTTTTGTTTAGCACTGCAAGCGAAGGCACATTCTTATGGAAGTTTGTTTTTGCCACTGAATTTTTTGTTCCATCCAATTCAATTCAATTCTATTTATATAGCGCCAAATCACAACAACAGTCGCCTCAAGGCACTTTATATTGTAAGGTAAAGACCCTATAATAATACAGAAAAACCTAAACAATCAGACGACCCCCTATGAGCAAGCACTTGGCGACAGTGGGAAGGAAAAACTCCCTTTTAACAGGAAGAAACCTCCAGCAGAACCAGGCTCGGGGAGGGGCAGCCATCTGCCGCGACCGGTTAGGGGTGAGGAGAGGAAGACAGGACAAAAGACACACTGAGATTAATAATAACTCATTAAATGAAGAGTGGTGTATAAACACATGGTGAGTGAAAAGAGGTGAGAGAAGGAGAAACACTCAGTGCATCATGGGAAACCCCCAGCAGCCTAGGCTTATTGTAGCTTAACTAAGGGAGGATTCAGGGTCACCTGATCCAGCCCTAACTATAAGAGTTATCAAAAAGGAAAGTTTTAAGCCTAATCTTCAAAGTAGAGAGGGTGTCTGTCTCCTGAATCCAAACTGGGAACTGGTTCCACAGAAGAGGGACCTGAAAGCTGAAG
>VUQS01006222.1:14333-25394 GCA_015108495.1 Heterochromis multidens
TAAAACAGTGTGATAAACTTTTATCAGATTAAAATCTTCAAGCAGCAAAGTGGATTTAACTCTACTTAAAACGGCCGATTTCTGAATGGACTTTTGAATGTGTCCATTAGAGGAGGACTCCTGCTGGGCCGAGGCTCCTTCTGCCTCATTGTTGCTGTATTTTTAGACGCAGACGGATGAACGACCGCGAACACGGGGGTTTTATTTTACCACAGGATGACCGACAGATGCACGGACCAATCAGAGTGAGCGAATCGCGTCGGTATGTGTGCTGGGTATTTTAAGTGTGTCCTGGTCCTCGGTGTCCCTGATAGAAATATTTGTGCCTCGAGGATCCGGTTCCTGACAGATAACAAGAGTGTGTGCGCGCGCACACACACACACACACACACACACACAGTGTTTGGTTTGTTTTATGAGGGCTCTAAACGCTCCTGTCTGCTTGTCTCTCACATTTTACTGAGCGCCGTGTTCAGAGTTCAGAGATGGATTAACACCGAGGCTTTAATGAGCTCTCATTCCATCTTCATCTGAAAACCCGATAATTGGTTTAGATTTACACCACAGAAGAAGAACAGCTGTAACACCTCCTTCAAATCTTTTACAGACACACAAACAAATAATTTCCTCCAAATACAGATTAAAAATCCATCAATTTATAACCCAGGATGAGCACTCTCATTTCAGCTTCTTCATCAGATTATTTCTTTCGGTCTTTATTGATGAAGACAAACAAACTTCATTGATACACGTGATTGGTCTTTGTTATTGTTCAGAAGTGTAAAAATAATCAGTTAAATAAAGGTTTTAATGTTTTATAGTCCTGTAAAACTCGGAGGAGGCGTAAGGCGACGCCAGCATCAACAGGAACGGCGCCCTGTTCGTTACAGCGAACGTGAGCTGTGACGTCACCACAGCCGTTACCGTGTCTACCCGTGACTCGCTGCGGTTGGCGGAAGCAGTTTATCACTTTCCTGTAAATGTTTCCTGGCCTTTTGGGATCTTTGTTAGTCTATCAGGAGGTTTCAGCGTCTTTCTTTGAGTCTTTCCGGGGTTTCTGAGTCTTTCAGGGTCTTTCAGGGTCTCTCCAGGTCTTTGGTGGCATGTACTGGTGTCTCTGGGTATTATGGGACCTTTTAATGTCTTTCAGGAAGTTTCATGGATCTTCCAGAGTATTTTGGGGTGTTACTGGGTTTTTCCAGTTCTATCAAGTTTCAGGGTCTTTCTTTCAGGGTGTTTTAGTGTGTTTGAGGGGAGTTTTTCTGGCTCTTTTTCTGGCCTTCCCTGGTATCCATGTGTTATGAGGCCTTTTAAGGTCTTTGAGGAAGTTTCAGAGTTTTTGAGGGTCAGAGGTCAGTGTGGTTCTCATGTCAGGTGACTCTCAGCTGTCGGCCGTCAGCTGTTCGGTTCTCTGGTTCCTCCCCACAGCTTCCAGTCAGTGTGTGAGGATTTACTGCTGGGAGCAGATTCTTAGGAGTCTATTTTAATCCAGTCTGACAGGAACAGAGG
Source organism: Heterochromis multidens (assembly GCA_015108495.1). Taxonomy (NCBI): domain Eukaryota; kingdom Metazoa; phylum Chordata; class Actinopteri; order Cichliformes; family Cichlidae; genus Heterochromis; species Heterochromis multidens. The sequence goes on from VUQS01006222.1 coordinate 15,843, forward strand.
ACCAGCAATGGAACCAGAACACACTGTTACCTGAAGCCTGAACAACACACAAGCTCACAGAGGTTTGAAAAGACTCCGATTAACCAGAAAATACCAAATCATTTATACAGAAAACAACGTAAAATCCATGAAGAAGATCCATAGACAACTTTTAATTCTTTTCGAGGAGAGGAGAGGAGAGGAGAGTCTTGTCTAGTCTATATTACATCTAGACTGGGGCAGCACGGTGGAGCAGTGGTTAGCACTGCTGCCTCACAGCAAGAAGGTCCTGGGTTTGAATCCACCATCTGGCCTTTCTGTGTGGAGTTTGCATGTTCTCTCTGGGTACTCCGGCTTTCTCCCAGAGACATGCAGTTAGAGGGCTTAGGTTAACTGGTGATTCTAAACTGCCCATAGATGTGAATGTGAGTGTGAATGATTGTCTGTCTGTCTGTGTTAGCCCTGTGACAGACTGGTGACCTGTCCAGGGTAGACCCTGCCTCTTGCCGAATGGATGGACATCTAGACTGTCTCCTATGCCCATCAGAAAAGATAGTAAATAATAGATTAGATGATTAAACCTGAGGGGGGTGATTACATAGGGTGCAATTATAGTTCTGATGGTTAGGTGGGGGTGATGGAGGCCGCAGCTCGGGAAAAGGCTGTTCCTCGGTCTGTTTGTGTGTATTAGTCTGACCAGGGTGTGAGGTGTCTGAAATAATGCTGCCTTCTTCCTCAGACGGTTGGTGTAAACATCCTCTAGGTGTTGGAGCTCCAACCCCACCACAGGCTGCACAGCTTCTGTACCATACATGATGCTCTCAGTGGTGGTCCTGTAGAGGTTCTGCAGCAGTTTCTGGGGGAAGCTGTGCTTGTTTCAACTTCCTCAGGAAGAACAGTCTTTGTTGGGTTTTGTTGACCAGGCTTGAGGTGTTGAAGGTCCATGTCAGGTGGCTGGACAAGGTGAGTCCAAAGAACTTGTGAGGGGGAGGTGAGCTGTACTTCCTGTTCTCATGAACTCTGTGATTAACTCTTTGGTCTTAATGGTGTTAAAGCCTGTCAGCTGTTTCATCGTTGTCACCTCTGCCAGCTGGTCTGCAAATAAACAAAAACCTAAAAAACCCAGTCCAGTCCAGTCCAGTCCAGTCCCCAATCCAGCCCCCAGTCTGGTCCAGTCCACAATCTAGCCCCCAGTCCAGTCCCCAAACCAGTCCAGCTCCCAGTCCATGGATGAGGGTCAGTGAGTCCTGACCAGGTTAAAGTTCATGTTTGTGTTCTTCCTATGATCCATCAGCCAGACTCTGATTGGCTGCTCGGGCAGGTGAGAACCAAACCTTTAAACCAGTTCACTGGTTCTGCTGCTGCAGCTCCAGCACTGGTTTAAACTGGTTTGTAAGAGCCAAATTCTGGATAGTAATATTTAGTGTTTGTAATGTTAGGCTGTCATGTCTCTGACAGAATAGTAGAAATGCTCCTTTTTTCTCTAGTTGTCACGACCTACATGTAGGAAGTGTGTCAGTACTGTGGGGCAGAGAAAGGAGTGAGGTCGACCAGAGTGGCTCATAAAGGATCAAGAGAGCATTTACTCTATTTCTTTTTATTGAAGTAAACATCATAGCACTCAGACCTGAACTCAGACCTGAACTCAGACCTGAACTCAGACCTGAACTCAGTACTAACAAAAATGCGACCACACTGTTTAAACTGGATTAAACTGGACTGAACTAGTTTGAGCTGCTCAGCAATGCAGACTTCACAGATATTACATTAAATAATACAGCAAATAAAAACTAATGAAAATCAAATCTGGCTTTGGTTATTTTTTTATATATAAAAACATAATTTTTATATATGTAGCCCGGGAAATTAGTTGCCACACAGGACACAATAACAGTGCTTTAATGGTGTGAAGAGAAGATACAAAGATTTTTAAAAAAAACATACAGAGAAAAATATGCACAAAAAAAATAAAAAAAATAGTGGCTCTGGCTACACACAGCAACAAACAAAGGAACAAATGAATACCAAGCCAGAACCACCAAATCATAACACAATGCCTACAGGCACTAACATTTCACAGCAATTTCACTAACTTCATGTTTGGACATTAGATGGCGCACTGTGAGGAAATGGCGGTCTCTGGCCCACTCGGCAGATATCGATCACTAACACCACAGCAACAAACATATACACCGCCTTGTTAAAATATTGCCTGATAACTTATTTAAAGTATTGATACAATAATATTCCAACACATTACAGGCATATTTACCAAGTACTTTACAAAGTATTTTTGCGTCACTGTTCTCCATCTACCTCCAGCTTGGTGCAGACCAAACGAACATTTTGCCATCTTGTGGAGAAAGTTTGTGACATCAGGAAGAATGTACCTGACCACGTACCTGACAACCACAAACACGTCACATTGAAAAGAAAACAACAAACATGTTTACTGGCATCCTAACATCCAAAGAGAAAAGTCCATTATTAAGTTATAGGTTTTAACCACCCGGCTGCACATATTTAGGTTATTTTACATTTCCTTCTTATTGCTTTAGTTTTACATGTTAAATGTTAGCCTCTGTGTTAGTGCTGTGACAGACAGTCCAGAGCTCACCTGTCCAGGTGAACCCCGCCTCCTGCCCTGTGACAGCTGGGATGGGCTGCAGAAAATGGATGGATGGATCTTTTATATGTTTTAATATAATTTGAATTTATGTGAAATTCAAACAGTTATTTAAGATTCAGTGGAAGCATTAGAATAATTTTAAATGTGAATATTTATATGTTCAACTTTAAATATTTTATTTTTATTTCAGCAGGAAAATCTCTTCTGCAGTTTGTTCTGTTTAGTTTGATGTTTTAAATTCAAATATAATTTAAAATCCGGCAGCAGTACGTGTGTGTGTGTGTGTGTGTGTTTGGTTTAATATTTCCTGTGGTGTCGTCATTTAAATGTATTTATCTGTGAAATCATTTCCATCAGTGAAAACGCTGAGCTCACAGATCAGAGTTTAAACTGTGTTCAGTGAAATATTAAAACCAGAGAGGAGAGTGTGATGGGAGTGTTTTGGGTCATGTGATCAGTGTGTTTTGGGTCATGTGACTCAGTCCATCAGTCTGGAATGTGGCCTGGATGGTCTGCTGGTTCTCTGTGTTCTGCTGCTGAGATGATCTGGTGTTTGATCTATTAAAGATCACCGATCGATAGAAACTCATTGTGATCAATCGGTTTAGAGAATCAGACGGTTAAAGTGAAGATTTGCTGCTTTTCTTCATCACCTGACAGGAAGCTGAACATGTTAAAGTAAGAATAACAGGAAGCAGCGTGAGTCTGACTTCACGGCCCGGTGACCCCGACAGGAAAACAGTGTTCCAGCTTCAGAGCTGCAGATCTGAGCTGAATGTAAAGCAGGCTGACTGTATTTCTCCTCTGGTGACCCACTTTCTCCAGTCAGCAGGCTGGAAGCTGCCAATCAGCCGCCAGAGGCCTCATATTCACCAGGAAACAGTTTATTTACAGCCGTGGTTCACACACTTTTTATTCAGTGAATCAGAAACATCTCACAGCTTTCAAAGAAACCAAAGATTTGCAGACAGTCACACAGGTGTTTACAGTGTTCACTCTTCTTCAGCCTGGATATGGACGTCCATTCATGCCTAATAAGAGCTCCAAGCTGATCAGTCTGTGGGCTTCTGCTTTTTAAGGACTGACCACAGATTCTAGGTGGGATTAAGATCTGGGGAGGTTCCTGGCCATAAATTTAAATGTTAATCTGATGATCTCTGAGCCTCTGTCCATGACATGGAGCTTCATCATGCTGGAACACCCCGAGTGTCACCAAACTGCTCATGGATTGCTGGAAGATGAAGATCTTTGAGAACATCTTTAGCTTGGTCAGTCTTTGAAAAGCAGGTCTGACACTTGGTCTCCAGGCTTTCTAAGAAATAATCAGTCATAAAGTTTTTGGCCATGACTGGAAAACCTGCAGGAGACGATTCACTGCTGATCTCAGATGAGTAAACGACTCGATCAGCAGCTGCAGGTTTATCAGAGAGACACGGAGCTCCTTTCAATAAAAACCAACAAACATCCTATTATTGATTTAATATTTCATCTTTCATTCACCTGCAGAGCAGAGACGGGGTGACCTCAGGTCAAACCGAGCAGCAGCTTCCAGGTCACTGATGGATTTCTTTGGTTTGTGGTTATGATGTCATGCTGATTGATTTCCTATTGATCGGTCGATCATCAGGGACGATATAAACCGGCCTCCTGTCGTCTCCTCAGGTGCAGCTCTCGTCTCAGAGACCCCTCCGCCGGCGCCGGGCCGTGGTTCTGATGGGTCGACACCCGGTCTCAGACACTGAGGTCCAGCTGTACCAGAGGGTCCTGCAGCAGATGGACTACGAGGTCCACGTGTCCAGATATGCCGAGACCAGCAGCTTCCTGAGGAGCACGCAGGGTAAATATACAGCCTGCGGGGGGCGCTGCGATGGCTTCAGGTGCTGCTGGGAATACAAACACACTGAAACTCATTGTGAATGAATTTTTATTTAAACATTTAAACAACTCAGTGGAACAGAATCATCTCTGAACAGCTCCAGACAGAAAATTAAAGGCTTACACACACACACAGTCACTGTATATAAAGCATGTAAACAGTGTGAGCACGCTCAGACGCCTCCACCCTGCTGGAGCTTCAAACGGCGACCTGAGCGAGCAGAGGTCAGGGTTTCCTGTGGGTGGGGGAGGGTGTAGACTTCCTGTGAGAGTAGCTGGACCTCAGAGAGTGTTTGTGGAAAATCACTGCAGCCGTGCACACATTACAGCAGAAAAACACGAGTCTGCACGAAACCCACAAACCGATCCTGCAGCTGAACGCCGTCTGTGAGCTGCTGACATCAGTGTGACCGCAGAGACGCTTCCATACTTCCTGTGACTCTGGGATTAACCCCAGCCTGAAAACACAGCAGAGGTTCATCCAGCTGCTACATTCAAATTCAAAGGTGCTTTATTGACAGGACAAAACTGTGTTGACAAAACATCAAACCAGTTTGGTGAAATATGACTAATAATATCAATCATAAGGTCAGCTTTAATAGCTTCTTTATGAAGCACCATATTGATATCATCAGTGGCCTTATTTACACCATCTCTGGTCAGAGCATATTGGCTTTGGCCACATATTAATTATTAATCAGATATTTACTGTTTTCTGGGTTGTTTTCCTGTTAGATGGCTGATCATTGTACAGCACATTTGAAGAAAAGCATGTTCTGCTGTTTCTCTGACTCATGTCATCCTGGTGTGATGCTCACCTCTGTGGCATCCATTTATCTACAGGAACCTTTAGATCAGTGTAACAAAGACTTCACCGATTGGTTTGTGTGATCAGCGGCAGGTGCATTATTGTCGATATAGCCAGAGTTTGTGGTGCAGTAAGTCAGTAAAACCTGAAGCTTGAGGAGAAGCTGCTGCACTGAGAGAAAGCTCTGAGCCAAACACCATAAAGCCAGACTTAACTTTAACTGCAGGCTCAATGCATGACGTAATGCCTGCAGAAGCTGGGAGGGTTCTGCACCACAGAACGAGGAACTACCAAAGAACCTGTTTTTGGATTCAGCTCCTCCTGCACAGATGGAGCCTCTCTCCAGGAGTCTCTGAGCGACCTTTGAGTCGCTGCAGCAACACCAACCATCATGGAAACAGGAGCTGTGTGAGCAGCAATTTGACCTGAACTGAAGCTTTCTGTAGGCTGAGTATGACAGGAAGTTCCTCTCAGCAGGAGCTGAGCTGTTCTTCAGTGTTGTTGTGGATGGATGGAGCTACACTTTACATCATGTTTAAATCTTTGTGTCATTGTCTGAGATCCTCCCAGTGTTTATTCTGATCACGCTTCCAGACTCGTCCTCAGGACGTTCACACGTTCAACTTCACTGCTGAATAAAACCCTCTCTGTGCTCCAACATCTGCATCAACCTCCTGCTTGGCCTCTCATTCTGCTGAAAAACCAAACAGCTTCAGCCAAAAACCCACCGCAGAGCGTTTCCTGTCAACAATCACTTCCACATGTTCCTGTTTTTCATCCTCTGCTCCTTCTGTGTCCGACTTTCACTGGAAACGATCCCGGCTTCATCCACCAAACAGCAGCAGGACGTTTCTGACCTCACATTTTTACACAGGGAGGAAGCGAGGAAGGAAATGAGGAAGGTGAGAAGGTAGTGAGGAAGGTAACGTGAGTCACATGACTTTTAAACGAATGAAATCTGAATAAACTAAGTGCTGAATCGACCCCTGAATGAGAATAATATGAAGTCTGTATGGAAGCCTGAGAGGAAACAGCTCCGTCTAAATGTGACACTTGTTGGATAAACGTAGGGAGGCAAAGCTGTAAGTGAACTTTGACCTCTAAGGGAGCGTTATTTTAAAGTACGGTTTCATACATCTCAGTTTTTGACATTATAAAGAAAAGCTGCAGGAAATCAGAGAAACCGTCAGTACGACTCTTCAGGCTCACACGTTAAGAAACAAAACACAGCTCAGCACCTGCAGCTTATCCTGTAAAACGCCTCAGTTTGTTTATTGGTGACTTCGTCGGTTTGGTGTAGTCTGAGGGGCCACGGGAGGCGTCTGTGAGGGGCCACGGGAGGCGTCTGTGGAGTAAGACGACTGTAAACGTGACAAAAATGACAGTTAAAGTCAGAACTTATGCCGTCTTCTTTACGATTCTCATCTTTACCAAACTACATCAAAAGGTGGGAAAACACGTCAGTGATGTCACAGTCTGAGTGATGATGTCAGTGGTGTCGCTCTGCAGGAAGTGAAGATGAACCTGGTTTTGTTTGAAAATGTAAACAACATGATGTCCCTCTCAGGCTGCCGTAGATCTGAGCCTCACTGACTGTTGTTATTTGGTGCTTTGTGAATAAAACTAAATTGAACTACAGATGAGACCTCCTGTCTGTCTCCATGGATACAGGTGTTGGGGGGTGGAGCCTCTTGCTGTGTCTCAGCACGTCGGAGCAGAGCTGTCTGAGGAGGATCTCCTTCTCTCACCTGCAGCGTCATCAGACGGTGAGCCTCACCTGTTCTGTCAGTATCACCTGAAGTCGTGTTTGATGACATCACAGCTCACCTGTTTGTGTGTCCTCAGGTGAACCTGCTGCCCGAGCTGATGGAGGCGTTTTCAGACACGGGTGGAGGTCTGTGTCGTTTCTACACACGCTCCCAGCTGACAGGTGAGTCTGCTGCAGGTAAATCCACAGGAGGAGGCGGAGTCTCCGTCCAGATGATTCAGGTCAGCTGATTGCTTCTGATTAAAAGAGAAAATGTGGCAGATCAGCTAATTGCGACGTAGGTCACATGATCGGTGCTCATTCAACATTAGATGTTATTTCAAAATAAGAGCGCGGCCTGTAACTGAGCTTTAATCTGAAAGTTGCAGCTAATCTCATCCTGTTTGTTTGTTTCTCTCAGAGTCTGGTTTACCCATGAACCCTCACGCCTGTGGATCGACCAATCAGAAGCTGCAGATTCTTCGGGACAGGTGTGTATGTGACCAGCTGACAGGAAGTCGTCCGAGCTCAGTGAGGTGACGTTTCCTGTTTCTCTGACAGTCTCCCTCATGGCCGAGCCCCACCTTCTGCTCTGGTTGCCGTGGTGAATGTTTACGTCCTGGTGACCTCAGTGAGCCCGCTCACTTCTTTCCTGCATGACATCAGCGTGGTTACAACCAATCAGCAGCCGAGGGGACGACCTGTGAAGGTAAAACACATTTCCTCTCCCACGCCCGTTAACCCTTTACTTCCTGCCATTAACCTTCAGCTCCTCCTCTTCCTCTCAGCTCAGGGACTTCCTGCTGCAGCAGCTCGACCCGGCGGCCTCCCATCAGGCTCTGAGGCAGGTGAAACAGGTGATAAGTAAAGTGCTGCAGGTGGCTGTGGCATCGACCAATGAGAAGCAGCGAGCCATCAGCAGGTGAATTCTGAGCTGAAACTCTGAACATTACTTCCTGTTTCACAATCCTCCCTGCATACCAGTCTGTCTCCACACCAGTCTGTCTCCACACCAGTCTGTCTCCACACCAGTCTGTCTGTCTCCACACCAGTCTGTCTGTCTCCACACCAGTCTGTCTGCATACCTGTCTGTCTCCACACCAGTCTGTCTGCCCACCTGTCTGTCTGCATACCTGTCTGCACACCAGTCTGTCTGCACACCTGTCTGTCTGCATGCCTGTCTGTCTGCATACCTGTCTGTCTGCACACCAGTCTGTCTGCACACCAGTCTGTCTGCACACATGCCTGTCTCCACACCAGTCTGTCTCCACACCAGTCTGTCTGCACACTTGTCTGTCTCCACACCCGTCTGCACATCTGTCTGTCTGCACACGTCTGTCTGCACATCTGTCTGCAGCTGCTTCAAACTGCAGCTAAAGGCAGGAAGGAAAGAAGGACCGGAAGGTAGGAACAAAGGAAAAAAGGTTATATGAGAGGAAGGAATGTAGGTAGGAAGGTTGGCAGAGAGGAAGGAAGGTAGAGAAGAAGAAAAATATGTAGGAAGGTAGGAAGGTAGAAGGGAAGGAAGGAAGTTAGGTAGGGAGGAATAGAAGAAGGTAGGATGGTAGAAAGACAGGAAGTTGTAGGCAGGTAAGTAAGGAGGTTGGAGTGGAGTCTGAGTGGAGATGACTGCTGACAGAGTGAACACAAACAGCAGCTTCAGTGACCTTTGACCTCGTCACGGCCGCTGTTTTGGTTCCAGCTGAGGACGTGAAAACGACTCAGACTGGATCTCTCACGTCTACTGAGCGTGTGCAGTCGGCACCTCCTGTTGGCTCACTCTGTCACTGCTGTGTGTTTCAGGTGTGTGTTGTGCTTCCAGCTGCTCACCTTCACTCTGCTCTTCAGCGGCTCAGTCACACCTGTGGTAGTCCAGGTAAGAGTTTGACCTTTAACCATCTCACATTCAGACCCCGAGTCCAGCCTTCGAGCTGGTCTGCAGAGAAGCTCCGCCTCCTCCTGGTAAAAGAGACACCTGGAGGCATCGTTCTGATTGGAGCTGAGAATAACCACACTGTAATGGACCTTAAACACACCATCAGCCTGCTCCTCTCTTAGCTGTTTAGGTGAACATCCAGCAGAGTGTGCCCTGACCTCAGCTGCTCTCTGATTGGTCTGCCTTCTCTTCTTCAGGTGGACACTGAGTTAACCCTTTCAGCTCTGAGTGGCGACGCGTTCGACCGACAGATCACCAAAGACCTGATCCAGGAGGACACGCTGCACTTCCTGCTGCTGCAGCGCACACACCTGTCCTCAGACAGGAAGGGGAACCAGGTGAGTAGCATGACGTCATTAGAGGAGGAGTTTTCCATGGCAAGAAAAAATATACAAAACATGCCAAAAAGCTGAATCTGTTCATCTGGACGTAGCGTTTTCAGTGGGAGAAACGTTTCATCAACTTATCCAAGTAACTTCTTCAGTCTCAGCTGACTGCAGGTTTCCAGCCTTATAAACAGTACATTTGCATAATGACAGAAACCAGCACCACTGACTAACAATGGGCCATTTGGTCAG